>VXAZ01003263.1:488165-562140 GCA_013399875.1 Gymnorhina tibicen
GTGCCGGTCAGAATAAACATCGGATCCCTCGCAAGAGCCATCTCTGGACTCTTTACTTCTGATACCGCTCGAGCTAGCAAGCTCTGTGTGGGCTTGGCCGCGTGCCTCCATCGCACGGTGAGGGAGAAGCTGTATGCGAGGTGCCCGGACACCGCCAGGAGTTCCTGAGCCAGGAATTCTTAGGGAAAAGCAACAGTTTCCTCCACCAGCCAGGCCACACAGCGACATGCTGTGACACTGAAGCCACGAGAAGACTGTTTCTTGTGGAGAAGCCCCAAAGCATGGGCAAAAGAGACTCCTCTCCCTAAGTGAACTGATGAAAGACTATTATAGAGGTGGTAAACTGACTGAAATAATCCCAAGTTTGTGTCTTTATGTTGTAACTGGGAGGAGGGAGGAGGATGGGGGGAGGAGAAGTATTCTGAAGGTTTATTCTGACCCTTATTATTCCTTTTTTCTTTTAGTTCTGTTAATAAACTTCTTTATATTCTTTAAAGTTCAGAGCCTCCTTTGCATTCTTCCTAATTCTTATCTCACAGAAAGTAAAAGATGTGAACAAAACCACTACAATATGCAAAACATTCTGGACTTCTGTGTGGGTCTTAACACATTCTCATATTTAAATAGCAAAATTTTGTCATCTCACCAGGGATCAAAACCTCCTACCTTTGAAGGTATCAGAATATTAAGAACTCACAAAACTTAAAAGAATGCTATATTCCCATTAGTAAAACTGTAACAATATTACAATAGATTTTAAGACTTTATCTCCTTTTCAGGAAGTAAGGTAACATAAAATTCCTAGATACACTTAATAATGTAGCCCAAATAGCCATCACTAATACTACTTAGAAAACTCCATCTAAATCATCATATTCCACAGAGCAAATTGTATAAATGTAGTAAAAATTTCATCTACTTGGCACACATACACAGAAGCATAGAAAGGTACGCTTCATACATTATTAATATTCTTCTCTGCTGTAGATACTTCAAAACCTGCTGGTTTTACATAACTTACCTTTTTAACTGGGAGTGTAAATATGAGGTTAAACGCGTAGCTTCTTCTAGTTGCATAAGCAAACAATTTCTCTTCTCCTGTAACAGTATCCTATAATTAAACAAATATATATTACTTAATTAAACAAATTATTTTGTTTAATATATTTAATATATTTAATATTATTATTAATTAAATATATTTAATTTAGTTAATATATTTAATAAAAATATATTACTTAATTAAACAAATATATTTTCTTCATCACAGTAGTGTTCAGAAAGTGCTAGGAGCTTCCCAAGTGTGGAAAAACATCAATGCATTGAAGTTTGGAATGTTAAAAAAAAAGTTGCACTGCTTTATGAAAAGTTTTAATTTATGTTGCTCATATGCAGTGATGGTAATTCCAGCAAGAACTCAAGAACCACGACTCCAGGAGAGTTCCCAGACAAGGAAAGTAACTGAAGAACAATGTAAGAGTCATGATGCTGAAAATACTTTACAGCAATTAGCAAAGTCATAAAAAGTCCTAGGTAAAAATATCAGACTCTACAGGATTATTTTTTTCTCTTGCATCAATCTGATTCTGCCACTAAAATACTATGACCTTCCACCTTGTCACAAAAAAAATATTCCAAATAGCCCTATTATCCAAGATAATTAGTGTGAAATTTCAAAGATAAAAACAGTAATTTTGAAGGACTTCTGTTAAGCATAACCACCAATGTCAAATTTAAGCTCTTATTCTATGTGTTTTAGGTGCATTTATTTGTCATTATATTTAAGCAGGCGATACAGCATTTGACTACTACGATATAAGAAAAATCTCATGCTGCAAATTATTTTTTGCCCATTCTAATAACAAGCAGCTGAATTACTCAGTACCACTCCCAGAACACAAATGGAATCTAACTTTAATGCTGTCAATCTCATACACCTCTAAGATACCTTAAATTCTGTATTCTGACATTATTAAAATTTCAAATAATAGATTTTTTTCTACTATCTATTCTTTTTCTGGATCCAGAATTATATTCCTGATGTTTTGTTTTTCCAAGCCCAACCACTGAACTTCAAGATAATATGAGGGTAGTATTCTGGTTTGTGTTGTACATTTTGTATGTCCAGGAAAGTTACAGCTCCAGCCCTACATCACAAGGTGGCTGGAAATGGGGATTCTGACAGACAGTTTGGAGAAAGCAGATCAAACTTTAGAGTTGAAGGCCTTAGACCTTCCTCAGCTGCAAAGATAGCTGTTAGAATTCAACATGTTAATGAACAGGGTTTAAAAATCATCAGAAAGGGAGTTCTCCTGGATAAAACAGCAGCTCTCAGGCTTCTCTCCTGCCTCAGTGCACCCCAGTGCACTTGGTTAACCAAGTGGCACAAGGAAAGCTGCAGCTCAGTTATGCAAACTTATACCATATAGGCACTGCATACAGGAACCAAAAGAAAAGGACAAATGCCATAAGAAACTTAACTCATTCAAAAGCTTGTAGGAGAAAGCAGAGATATTCACACCATCTACTGTAAAAAACAAACTTAGGAGTCCACACTCCACAGTGATCAATGCTGCAGGGTAGGTACCTGCTCTAAATGGTAAGATGTGCCTCCAACTAAGGCTGTCAGTCAATCTTAATAAAAACAACACAACATAACAAAAACAAAACCCCCACCTCCATCATAGAAATTTTAAGCTCATTTTGATCTCTGCGTAACTCAGTGCCTTTAAAACTCAGTAACAGAAGTATTAATTATTTAATAAAGAAATACCTTTGTATTTCACAACTAGAACAAAGTGGAAAAGCAGAATTAGGAGTATTTTGGGTAATTTCTGAGTCTAAAACAAACAAATGAAAAATTAGGGCTACTAATAGTTAAGCTTTCCTCCAATTCATTATACAAAAATAGAGTGCCCATCAGTATTATTCTAACTTCTGCTCAACTTTCTGCTAGCATTTGAAATATCAAGTACCACACTGGAATGCTGGTTTCCACAGCATGAACTCCATGGAAAAATAGCTTGGCCTTCTTGCCAACACAGTATGCGCTACCTAACATGAGAGCCCAAAAACAACAAATAAAACTTACTACACTACAGTGTAAAGTGAACTCCCTTTTCTGTCAGTTTAAGCTGAAAAGCCAATGTAACGATATTGCAAAAATTGCAAAATATATTAAACTGACTTGTAGGCTGGCTGTGAATTCTCTATTTATTGCCTGACTTTACTGTCTGAAGTAAGCCTTTTCAAAGAAAATGAAGTTGTCAAAATCTGTATACGAAAAGCACTTTCAAATATTTTTAAAGTGTCTTAATTGTGTAAATATTAACCTTTACATAGATCACATCAAAGCCGGTTCTTGTAGGTTTTCCTGAAGTGTCAAAGCTGAGGTTTTACCATGATTTAAGAGAAGCAAGAACAAGTAGTTTCTTGCTTTCACTGGAAGCAGTCTATGGTAAAAAGAGATTAAGAGGTTTTGTCCTTTTCTCTGGCTACAGGAAAAGCTGGGCTACTTTGAAATAAACATGCTGTTTCCACTAATATGTTTTTTGGATTGTTTATTTTACATATAACTTGATTTTTAAGTTATTAAGAATGACTCTGCTAACTATGTTCTCTGAATGTCAGAACTGGGATGTGTTCCCACTGCTGAGATCGCAAATGAAAAGAAAATATTGTATATAAAAGGCAGCAAAAACATAATCATTTAACTTTCCTGTTACAAGGCAGAAACTAAATATAGCAAACAATCTTTGTTTTGATGCTTTTGGAGATGAGTACTACTCCACTGCAAATAACAGAAAAATCTTTCACTATCCAGGTAACATTATTCAGGTCTCCATTATCAGATAGTATCACTCAGACCTATTCCAAGCATCTTTTGGGATTCTATTCAGATTTCTTCTTCCTATTCAGACTTTTTAGATGAATGAAAGGAAAACTAACTAGTAAACATCACCACAACTCTGTTTCAGAAAAGTTCAAGACAGACAGAATTAAACAGTCACAGTCAGGAGCAGTCTCCTCTTTTTCTGAAAGTAGATTTCTCTAGTAACTTACTTTTTCCTTAAACACAATGAAATTCCCTACTCTTCCTTTTCAAGCTACCTATATGGATCTCACAATAGAGAACAAAACAATTCAAGTTCCCAAACCTTTCAGTGGCCCCATGAGCAGACGTTGCTCGAGCTCGCTGAATTTCATCCTCCAAGCGTCTTTTTTCTTCCTCCAAACGTGCAATGTCTTCTGGGGATCGTCTCTGCTGACTGATGAGCTGCAACTCCTGAAGAAGAGCCTCCTTCTCTTTGATGAGCTGAAGACGGTCCCTGTCCGCTTCAGCCATTCCTGGCCAGGATTCATTATCTAGCAAGGCCAGCTGCTGTTGTATATTTGAAACTCTTTAAAAGAGGATAAATATATTTAAAAATGCAGAAGAGAAAGAGAAGATTTACTAGTTACAAAATACAAGTGGCTTTAGATGAATCTGTCATAAAAATATGCAATTAAATAAGCTAACTTGATTTTTTTCTGTGGTATGCTTTATAGTTAAAAGTAGTTTCCTATATCTCAATATGCTGAACCATTACATGAAACAACAGTTTTAAGAATAATTCCACAGCTGACATTTTAAGAAAATGTTCTTTTAAAAATGAATTTTGAACTCTTATCAATATTACCAAGAACACTAAAGCTAGACACTTCACAAATGTTTCATTTGGCATAAGAGGGAGAACACTTATTGCTAGGTATTTATGTTTGTCTTACAATGACAATTTAGACACATTAGAATGTAACAGTCAAAATTAGAGGTAAGTAAGATAAAATCTAGCTTTCTGATTTTTGAACATTTGAAACTCAAGAACTGTACAACATTTATGCAGTTTACACCTCCGTTTCATCTTCACTTCGAAATGGTAGCATTCAAACAAGGATCAGTACCTCTAAAAGATTACTACTCTTTAAATAAATAAATAAATAAATAAAGGCATGTTTAAGCCAGCCATAAAAGTGGGATATAGTTCATTGGTTTTGGTTAAAATAATCTTTTTCAAAAATCTGGTAAGAAAGAAAATTAATAACAAACAAAGCAAGGTAAAGGCACATAACACACAAACAGAAGATCCACAGTGTAACAATATGTGACTATGAATAAAAGAAAAGGTATAGATGACAAAGGCAGGGTTTCCGCCATTTGAAAACAAAACCTCATGCAATAAGGTTTATCTCATACTGACATCTGGGAAGTATTTGGCCATCTTTGTATCAGGGGAAGGGAAATAAATTATCAATATAAGTGATTTTGCAGTGACTGCATTCATATATGTATAAGAATTTCAGTCATTTCCCTCCCACACCTTAGATTTCATTTACAGCAAGTAAAGAAATTGGGTATTACGTCATATTTTTGTCTAAAGCAGAATACTTTATCAAGCCCTTCAATACCATTTCCTCCTCCTTGCATTAATAACCAACTTCCTGCCAATAGCTGCTGAAAGCACCATTGTGTATCGATACATACAGTCTACATATTTCACGCTTCAGCTATTGCGCATGAATTCCAGATGCAGCTTCCTGAAGAACACCTCGCCCCATTGACCCAATGTCAAGGCCAGGAAGAGCGAGCAGGGTCAGGATCCCTTCTCTCCCCTACCCAGGCTGTTCTGCTGTTAAAGATTCAGTAAACACTCCTGAAACACATACAGCTTGATTTTCAGGTGTTCAGTGCCAAATGAAACAAATAGGGACCCAAGATCCTTTCAACAGAATCACAGAATTCCGGTACAATTGAGTTATCATAGCTTGGCAAGCGAGTGTGAATCAGATGAGCCTGGACTATTTGAATGATTGTGTTAAGCTTTTACACAGCTTGCGGACAAAAGAAGATGAGATTCATCTGAAGTCTCTGTGTTTCTTCAAAAGACAGCTGATGGACTGACCCTTGCCTTCATTTTAACACTCACAATTGTTTTGCTAGTTATTTTTACATTGCAGGGTGAGCTGGTTAAGAAGCAGAACACAGGTGCAAATGAACACTGATGAAGGCAACAAGGAAGAGAGCAGTATGATCAGGGAGGAGATCCCCCTCTTTCAGTGATAGCGAATCAATGGCTCCACTTGTCTGTGGAGTAAAACATCACCCCCACTAAATACAAGAGGTTTTAATTTAGACTCTTGAGCTTGCTGAGAGCACGTAACTCCCTTTGTGTATGACATTCCAGCTTAAAGTTTGTTTTTCCCCTTCAATTTCTGTTACGGTGATGCTTTGAAAGTAGGAAGTTCTCATACAATAACTTAATTATAATGTTATTAAAGGCGAAGAAGTACTGCTGTGGACAAGGTTTGTATCACTGAAGAGTTCCAAAACCAGATTAGGTATTTACTTTGATTCCCTTGACACTCTTAGCTAGCTCTTTCAGCTAGCTCTTCTTGTTCCTACAGTTTTCCCTTTACTCAAAGAAAAAGCAGGCACAAAACACTATATAATGTAGGTATCTGCTGAAGCACCAATAAGCCAGTTTTCTGCAACCTCTACTTCCTGCACGTGAACTGAAGTTTTGGGGCAATTTTGTTGCTTGCTTTCCACTGAGGAATCCCTCTGTATGGTAAGTTGTTCCAAAAAGCTACCAATGACAAACTTTTTAGTATTTGTCTCCTTGGCTAGAAGACATCCTTAAGGCTTTTATGGTCTCATTCACTCAAAACTAAGAAAAAAATCTGAGTAGTCATGTTTAGTTATGCTCAGAACTTAATTAAAAAGTCCTCTTACTTATGTTTCATAATCGCAATCTGTCTCCTCAAACACGAACTTTTCTTCCAATCACAATAAATACATAAATAAGCCATTTCACTATGCTTGCCTATGCCAGACTTTACGCCTGTACTACCCCAGCCACTCTCACCGCTGATATGTTAGAAAAAAATGGCTGATTTCAAACTCTGTGCATATATTAACCTGCCTTAAAACATCCACTTAAATAAATCAATGACTTGACACAGATTGCAACCTAAAGTGGAAAAAATATATTTAGGATCCTTTATGAAGCCTCTGTTTTTCAAACACATTTTTCCTTCCTACTGAGTATTTTTAAGACACTATTTTTTAACTGTAGTCACTGCAAAAGAGTGCTTTTATCTGGCCTAATGCCAGATACTGAGGTCCCTACTGATCCAGCAATTTAACATATTCCTGTGGAAAAAACAGTTAATTTTGAGCCATCAACATTCCAGGCATTTTGCCCATTCCCATCCTTGCATAACAAGTGCTGAGGAGCTTGCATTCCACCCTGGAGTAGGTGGTATCAAATGACTGGTTCCCTAGGTAGGCAGGCCGACTTGCTGCCTAATTAAGTATTTAAAAACTTCGAATGGAGATGAACATAACACTTCCTGTGTTAGGGAGGGGGCACAGATGGGATGAAAAAGGTTTAACCTGATGATGATCTTCAGCAAACACTGACTTGAAATGGCACATTTGCCCTGAAATGGCCATACCAAGGTATCTAGAATGATGTCTCGCTCATGATAATGCAGACACAGCATGAGGATGGAGATCAGTAGAGTCAGTACTTTACTTGTAGTTTACTATACAAACTACATCATGGGGGGGAAAAAAGCATGTATTTCCAAAATTTAATTAGGCATAATTTAATTAAATTTAGTAGCATGTCTGAATCATTATAGCTCTACACAGCTCCCTCTCCTCCCCCTGACAAAACAGGGCAACCCTTCTGTCATGGAAAATACCTGGGGAACCTTAAAGATTTTGTTAATGTCTAGAAAATCACTTTCAAGGATGATACCTGAACCCAGTACTAATGAAGTTATATTGCTGAACTCGAGAGGATATTTATTAAATATAGCATAACAGGTGAGTAAAAATCACTTTTTCTGAGACGAGTGATTTACAGTTACAATTCTAACCCCATGTTAGATCCTTACTTGGACTATGAACAAGACAGGTGTCTTGGGAAGGGAAATGCTCTGAACCAATTCAAAGGTATTAACTCACGCTCATAAAATGGACAAATTATGGGTATCCCAAGCTGGCACTTGTTCTTCAAACTTAACATGGTTTGAATTTTACAAGGAGAAAAAAAGGAAACCAAACCAAATATTCCTCTACATTTAAATGCCTAGGCTTTTGGCTGACATACCAGACCACTCTAGAACTGAGGCCTTTGGTTACCTGTGGTATGGGAAGACCAGCGGGGATAAAATATAGAAAATATTCCAGTTCCGATTTGAAGGAGAACAGTGGCTAAGATCACATAAATCAGCCCTGCTTTCTCTTTTCCCTAGGCTTATAATCGGACCCAGTTCTCTGACACTTCAGGTAACAGGGAATATCTCCCATATGCAATACCCAAAGGAGGTGGCTGTGGGACTGAAGACATATAATGAAGGCTGTAAGAACTTGGGAACTTCTGGTATTCACTGACCTTCTTGAGTGTGGATTATGATTTATATCCAAAGAGGGGAACGCTAGAGAAAGACAAAGAAAGAAATGGAAAGAACAAGAAGCTGGGGAACTCGGCCAAATGCTCACAAAATTTCTCCACTGTGTCTATTTTGGCTGTTCCTGCAAGTATGTGCCACTGTGGCTTTGGCGCACAACACGAGTATGCTCTGTAGAATACCCAGCCTTCCTGACAACCCAATTCGTTCAGTAACAACTAGGTCTTAAATTGGCTTAGGAAACTCATGAAACCATTAGAGTCCACTGGCATTTTGCAGATTTTAGGAAAATCGCAAAAATCTGCTAAAGGCAAGTTTTCCCAAATGCACTGGTGAAATAGTAGAAAACTTTAAGAAGTTCAAAAGCACGTCTAAGCTTCCTTTATAACCCAAAGAAAATGTTTTATGTTTAAAAACCAACACTGGGAGATTTAGGTTTGGCTGAGCTAGGTATTTATGTGATATCAAACAAATTACTTCATCCTTAAATCAGATTTTCAGATTAGTTCAGCAGAATAAAGCATACAAATCCACTGAATTTCACTAGAGATTAGGTAATTAAGCCTTGAAACCTGCCTATACAAGATAAATTTTAAAAGGAAAATACTTGATTAAGTTTTTGTATTAGTACTGGAATGTTGCTATCAATATCCAATCAACATGTATTTTGTCACGATAAGCACAAATTGCACTGACACACTTCTGCTTATGCTAGTGATTTTAAAGGCCCAACTGAAATTGAATTTTGGACATAAGACAAGTTTGTAACAAACTATACTGAACAGAAAGAAGTAATATCCTTAAAGACAAATGTGGAAATATTAAGCATATCTGAGGATGAGGTTTTTTCAAAATAAATCTCTTGACATCCTTTGCATGCCTCTACGAAATGAATGGAACAATAACATCTTTAAATTCAAATTTACAGAGGATACAAATAAATTACTGCTTTTGCATCCAAACTAGGTAAGCTGGTTGAAGATGTTTGAATATATTAGTTCATTAAAGTTAGTTACTATCAGATGGGACTATTAAAAAAACAAAAACAAACAAACAAGAAAAAAAACACTGAAAAACCCACAGCTAACACTTTTGTTGCTTCTTACTGGAGGGATTATTTTTCATCTACCAATTAACACACTTCACAGGATATGAGGCACTGCAGCAATGGCATTTCATGAACATTTGCTAATATACTTCATGTAGTCATTATACTGAGCTGCACAACTCAAGAGTTATCAAAGAAAAACAATTTGCTTTTGATTTCTCGTGCTATGAAGCAGTCTATTCAGAAAAGTGCTTGAGGGGTACACTTTCCAGCGTGCAAATGCTTTCATGAGAGGTGGTCTCACTGAAATAGCAACTGAAACCAAAAACAGTATTTACCCAGGCAGCTTGGGGCTGTCTGTTCAAAAAGACTGTCCTCCCTCCCCCTCCTGCATCCCTGGAGGGCCACACTGGCAGATCTGAGAGCAGAAATTTCATGGAAATAAAGTACAGTTTATTTAGAAATAATGGGGGAGGGGGGAAGAGTACAGAGCGGAAGAAAAGTGATTGAACCTCCTTTCAGCATGTTTGGTGAGTTAAAAAGTAGAATTTACAAGACTCCTCCAAGAGCCTGGGTTGGAAACAGGGGACAGGATCTCTTCCCCAGCGTGCTGGAAATGTCAGAACCCACAGTGTACAACATCTGAAATACCCATGGGAAGAATTAAATTGCAAATCATCCAACTTCCTTCCAGTGGGAAAGTGATGGGGGGGGAGAAGCTATGTGAATGTCTTAATTTATGCAAAGGCCAAACCATTCAGCAGTCATAGAGATTTTTGAAGGAGGAATTGAAATGAAATTATCCTTTATGAGGGAGGAGAGACATTTCGGGAGTGCAAGCCAACTCTTCTGCAATCACTGTGTTTCATCTCTTGAATTCCTCAGGATAGTTCATTCAAAAATCCCAGCATTGCATTTCCTTGCTTAGACTCCATATACAGAGAACATATTTTAATTTTTCAAGACTTTTTACTACATCTGTCAGATATTCTGCTTATATCTGGCTAGATTCACAAGAGCAACTAAAATGCAACACTCTGTCCTTCCGTTTGTGGGGATTTTTTCCTGCTTTCCTTTCAGGGAAAAGATAACTTTCTTATCTTTAAAAGATAACTCTCTTATCTTAGGAGAAAAGAAACTTTTCTCCTACAGTGCACTTTAAAAGTCTCCCATTAAAAGATTGTCTGTTGTACTTATTTGCTGTATGTGTCCACACCCGCTTGACAAGCAAGCAGTCACAATATACTGCCTTACAGTTGTGACATACTGTAGCATTTTAATTTTCTACTTTGTAGATTTAATCCATCGCAGCACATTCCGTCACCCACACTGTGCAGTAACAGTAGATATTTCACCAGCCAAGGGAGAATGAACACAAAGATATTTAGTAGAGACAAAAGCCCTACAGAAATGCCAGCAAGCTAAGGGGAAGGAATGCATGATAAATGAAGAATGCAACCACAGAGATAACTGGTAGGGGCAATGAGCTTTGTGCAGTTCCACTCAAAAGCTGAAAGCTGATTACTTCCGTACAACATACTGGGCAAAATAAGGCTACTCTTTTAAAGCAACTAACATGCTTTTGCTACATAACAGACCATTGTCAGAGCTGCTATCCCGGGAAAGCAAAACTACTCTTACTGCAATTAGCATTCTCTAGTTGGAAGGTTAGATACCCAGATTTTCTACACTTAATTAAGATCAAAAACCAGCTCACTTCTGATGTTCAGAAATACTGCATTCCACGCAGAAACAAATATTCATCATTTCCAGCTGAGAAATGCTTTGCTACTAAAAAAAAATTAACCCATAAAAACTCAACACCTCTTCACCCCCTCCAAAAAAACAACACTCCCTCTTTTCCCTGTAATAAACACACAAGAAGAGAATTGTTTTGAAAAACACAGAAAAGGTATGTCAGAAAGCTGAAGTAAAACCATTTTAATACAATCTTCACAGCATCAGTGGCTCTGTTAAACTAAACAGTATAAAACTAAATTCTATCATTCTTCTTTCAGCAACTGTAAGTCACTAAATTATCACTGGACTATTAAGTGCTAAGTTAGCCTGTGAGCAAACAGGACATTGACACATTTTTGTTTTGTTCTCTTTTGCCCAATTATTTAACCTTTATTAGGTAATAGTCAATGCTATTTACACACAGTACGTACAATGCAGACTTCCATTCAAGTTACAAATCCTGAAGATTTAGCTGTGTTTACCTAACTTGCTTGTACCAACTTAACTTTTTTTGAAGCCTGTATTGTGTCCAAATGTGGGTAAATTTTCCAAGAACAACAAAATGGTGAACTGCCTACAAACTTCCAATTCCTGCCAAGACATGTGACAGCATCACAGATTCCCTCAAAGAAAAAGTCACCATGATATGAAAAAAAGAGGCAAAAGAATTGAACTTCTTTTTTAACTCTTGTTCTGAGAGATGTAAAAAACTGGTAGACTAGAACACATTAGAAAGAAAAAAAAATCCTAATTTATACAAATTTAAGAACTATTGTTTTTAAAGTTACCCATATCGACTCTTTTAAGTGTCTGTCAAATTCAGTAACAGAATATTCTACCAGCACAAATCAAAATAACTGTAAGTGCATTAATTTACTGTGTTCAAGTCATCATCTGTACCCAAACTATTGTCCTGAATATGTGGCAAATAGTTTGAAAACAATGCGCTTCAATGGGGACCCGCTAAACTGTTTAAGTAGATAGTACTTTTAAAACTTCTATAAACCCATGAAGAAAGACTGGCCACCACTTTTTTCCGATTTCAATGTTTATTTTTATGTACCCGTCTGTTCAGCTCTGAACATCTTCATTTATCTCACATGAAGTTCTGCTTTCTTTCTTCTTCACGGCTTCAGTACACTGAACTTAGGACACAGGTATGCAAAGCTTTGGATATACTGACAGACCAGGCTGATAAGTGTAAATGTACAGACTGTTTATATCTAGGTTTGAGAAGGAGGGTGAAAAAATGTAAAACAGTTTAATTGAACCACTACCATTTTGTGTTTATACAAGTATAGAACAGGGCTGACATTCAGCTTTATCTCTGCAAACAAATATAATAATCTTATGATAAAGTCTTATGTTTACCTGAACTTTTATTATCTGTGAACTACTCAATAGAGAGCAAATCAGTCTTCCCAATGACATTTCAGCTAGGAGGCAGTTCCACTTTGAAAACTTTAATCACGAAAGTAAATATAAAATCCAAGAGATTTCTCTTTAATTACCTTTTCTTGGCCTCTTCATATTGCCAGTTCAGCCTTACTTTGTCTACAAGTCTTGTTTTGTCATCAAACCCAAACTTGCAGAGTTGAAGACCAAGGAGAGAAGGAAAAAGAAAGGAAGAAACAAGTTAAAAACACTCTCATCAAAATAAAGAAAGGGATAAATTAGTCTTCCTTACTGGACTCACTAAAGAAACCTCTATGCTTCAAGTAATAACATAATAAAAATCTATTGCTAAAAGCAGAAAAGATAAATAAGCCCTTTCAATAAATTATTAACCTGGAAATCAAGGGTTAGCAAATTGAATCATTGATAAATGGTCAAAGCTTTTCAACTTTATCCAAGTCTAAAAGACAAAGAGTGTTTTAATTGAAGTATTTTGCTACTTGATACAGCTATTTTATGAATATCTTTATTAGAAGCAATTCAGATTACATTCCCTGTACTGCGATATGTTACCCAGCACTTAGCATTAGTGCATTTTAAATATTAGTACAAAAAAACCACCTGATCCTTGCAGCAGTTGTAGAATGTGCATTTATGTTGCAACTCCTACTGCATAGTGTTTCTACAGCAATTTCTATTTCAGGGCATTAGCACTTCCCTCCTCAGAAGTTCATGTATGGTCTAATAGTTAAAACCTAAGTTCCTATACAAGTGCATTGCTGCACCTCCGGAGTTCTCCTCTAGCTGCTGCTTTTTCTGTCTCCATCATCACATGGGTAAAAACTCCACCTCTTTTCTACCCACGTCACTAACAATAATTCTGTGAAAACATTCAGGTAATTATGTAATTTTGTTTTCCTTACAAAAAGCCTACACCTGATAAACATAATTTCTACAGTATACTCGTCTTGGATAGTGTACTGCAAACGGGAAAATGCTCCTGTGTTCCTTTTGGTAATTCATTTCAGAATGCAATAATCCTATCCACCACCCATCTGAAGAACGACACCCCAAAGGCACCATCCTAAGACCCTGAAAGGCAGCCTAACATTAGCTCAGTTTTCTCAGATTCTGAAGAGCCTATCTTCTCAAAAACAAGATTTCCTCTTCTGTAGGCACCCTCTGGAGACATCCAATCCGACAACTAGCCAGCAGTAAAAGATTATAATGGAGGAGAAACAGATGATTTCTAACTAAATGTGAAGTAACATCTAAATTACTGTGCTAACGAACCACAAACAAGTTGCCTTCTTGCTTCAGTGTCAGTCATCCACAGAGACATGTTTTATTACCGATTAACAACTGGGTTGCCATAGTACTAGTGCAAGACAAATTTTTACTTACTATTACTTGGAGTTTCATTCAGATAGAACAATTTCCAAAGAATGCCACTATGTTCTTCTCAAATATCATATTTAAAGGCATATTTGAGCACAAAGGTATAATAGATTACATCAGAAGTTTTGTTGATTAAGAAAAATATTTTGAGAATAACAAATACTTTCCTTGTCTTACACAGAGGAAAGGAGCAGAGATCTACTACACATCTTCAATGCATATGAACAATGATTATGAGCAAGATAAAAACAATATTTAAAAAATAAAATTTTAAAAAATACACAGCTATCACTACTACCACAATGCTAACATCTCATGCAAAATCATGTCTCTACTGCAACTTCAAGCTGGCTAAAGAATTTTCTTCCTTCCTGCCTCATTTCAAGTATCAGTAATTCAGAGCTGTGAATATGAAGAGAACAGGTCCACGGACACCTAAGCAAGAGCTGTTACTCCAAGATGAACCTGCAATCACTGAAGTGGTAATGCAAGAAGTGCTCTGCTGGGCTGGCTGAGTCCAGAAGCTGATTTTACCTGTCACTGCCTGTAAGCATGTCCCTGCATCTCTCTGCCACGCTCAAGCAGCAGAACCACCAAGCCCATAGCTCACACACAGTGGAAAAAACAAATGCAACTCCCTCACCACCAGTATTGCTCTGGATTTTTCCTTCTGCTACAGCCAGCACCTCTTAAATTAAACTAGTAAGTACCACTGTACCACTATAGTTCAAAAGCAGCTAATTTTGTACAGCAAATGTTTCACATAGGAACACTCGCATACCTCTCCAGTGATGTCAGTCTGAGAACAAGCATCACAGTGTTGTTGAGGTAAACAGGAGTCACTGAGTGAACTAGAATTGTGCTGGAGATCCTGCAGAGAATCTGTAATACAACAGCTATTCCTGAATCCATCTGTTAACTTGGCCAGGCTCTAAAGGAGAAGACATATTTTAAAATATTAGAAAAAATTGGTTTTATAATACTTTTTAATAACAGAAAACAAATTTTAAAATTGTATTTGAGGAATGTGACTGGTAGTTTGTCTATGCAGAGCTATTTACAGAAAGTAAAATTCATTGTAGTGTTACTAGCATGCAAAAGGTTTGCTTTGGAATAAACCTGTCCTTTTAAAAGATGCATGTAACAGTAAACAGACTTAATATTATTTGGTTTAGACCTGTGAATGTTTTATCTTCTATATGGCTTGCAGTTCTTTAAATCTAGCAGCTGTCAACTTCACGTTAGCTGATAGGGAAGACAAATGTGATTCACCTGCCCTTTTGCCATCTTCTGCACAGGTTACATTCCTTAGTCACTACTGTTATCTCATCCAACTTGATGAATACCTTGTGTATTGGTTGCACTTTCATGACAGCTGATATCACCCCTGTGCTCTCTTACCCAGGGTTCACATAGTTAAGAGATATTTTACACTTTGGGTTAAGCAAGGAACATTGCTGCAATGTCTAGACAATGACACAAACTGTCAGACTAAAGCAGAAACATCAGTCTTTGAGGGGAAAGGGGAATACAACAGAATCACACAAAATAACAAAAAACTTTTTTAACAATATAAGGTTGGTTGACAGGCTCTTAAAACACCTTTAAAAGAACAAAATTGTTAGTATCACTTTTATTTTCTCATTGTGCATTCTCTCTTTTTCAAAAATTACAAATAATGTAGTATTAGTAACAAAATCACTGTGCCGGCTGTTATTTATGACAGAGACCCTAAGCACTACACATCAAATAAAAATTAAAAACATTCTGTCCTCTCATCACAGGATAAAGGACCATCTAAAAATGTGGGGAAAAAATTATCAGGAATTTGAAGAGCTGTAGTAATTTATAAATCATAACATAATCAAACAACTTGGTTCTAAAAATACACATAAAAAACTTTCTAGAACTGCTTAGTGTAGTGTCTGAACTACAGAATCAGGGACAACCCTGAAGCACTGCATTGGGAAAAGGCTGGTCCTCTGGAATTTCAGTGGCTCTGACCACTGGTGCTTTGCAACAACCCGAGGTTACTGTCCATATCCAATTATCAGAAGATTTCTCAGTCTTCAAAGTGTAGTTTAAAAAGGATAACACAGCAATGCTGATTTTTCTTACACCAAATTCAATTAGTAGAGTCCAGAAATGAACCTGTGTAACAGCAACTGTTTGCTACTGATAGACAGAGCAAGGCCACCCTGCAGATGAAGGCATCTGGTTTCAGAGCCTAGGAAGCATCCAGGATTATAGAACTGTAGCAGACCTGAAACTAGCTAGAAAAAGCAGCTTTTTCTGATGGCCTCCATTTCCATCATACATGGTCCATCCCTTTGCTCTCATATGAGAGCCCCTCCCTCAGGCCAGCCTCCACCAGAGATGAAAAAGAGGGAGAACACCCAGCCTGGTAAAGGATGAGTGAACAAGTGGGCTCCATAGCCACAAGAGTGGGGAACTCTGTTCCTCCCTGACAGTCCCTCAAACTACACACTCTGTTTCTTTCCAATTAGGAAATGGCAAGGAGAGACACAGGTACACGCCACAGCACGTGCTGCTCCCTCTTCAGTCTCTGCCTGCTCTCTACAGGTCTGAGAGGGGCTGGCATTTCACAAGCAGCATCGGCAGGGACAGAGGACAGTGTAGAGCAATGCCACATGTGCTGGCAGTGGGACAAGGCTACCACCACTTGCCTCCAGAAGCTTAACTTGTCTTGGGTCCTCCAAAAAAGCCAGTTCTTCTGCCACCTCCCAATTGAACTGAGCCATCTTAGTGTGAAGGACAAACAACATATTTTCTTCTCAGCCCTGAAACAGCAAATTCAATTTCAAGTTACATTGCCAAGAGATCCCTAGCTAGTGTCCCTTTATCCTCCAAGACTTGTTGTGAAAGGAACTGCTCCACAACTTGGGGAAAAAAACCAACTTTTACTTTATGAGAACTACAGACTCCTATCTAACTCTCTTCTTCAAAACTCACGGGAAATCATCCAGTCCTGTCAAGACTCCTGCTGTATGGAGGGCCAAGAAGGATCCCTAATGGGTTTGTAACACGGAAATAATAACTACAGATCATGGCCTCTTCCAAGTAAAGCACAGCCAGTCGCATGAACAAAAACTCAGAGTTCAGAAAGCCTGAGGTTTCTCCTACTAAGTTATGTTCCATCTGCCTTCTTTGGCTAACACATACTATGTTACAGGTATGTGCAGTACCACAGATCCTGATGCCAGAACTTAAATCCAAAATTTGCCTGTATTTCAGCTACTTTATGAACTCCTGGTATGCTCCTGATGCTCTCTAGCATTCTCCCTGGCAGGTAATGAAGGGCTGCTTGGCTGCTGGCCAGGCTTCCTATCCAGGCACCGTTGCGGAATCCTGGTCACTGCTTAAAAATGAGAAAGCATTTGACAGGTGGCAATCACCAAGCAGCATCACCTTAACTGACATCTACATGCACAGGTGGCTATGCCCTAGGGAAAGCATAAATAGATTGAGTCCTTCTAGTTGGATGAGTGAAAACACAGGCACCAGCAACCCTAATGTGGAAAATTACAACCGGAGTTAGCACACTCTCAGATAGAAACAATTTATATAAACTGCTACAAGTAATTTCCTCCCCAGCTATGCAGAGGAATCCATCTTTCATCTGGAGTTTAAGGATTGTTTATGGCAATCCCACGGAAACTGCCAAATCAGCCTACTGTTAATGTGAAGTTCTAGGCACACCAGCCCAGACTTACCCAAGACGAGAGAAATGAGCACTGTCATTTCACCATTATCTGCTGCCATCTGATTTGGGAGCTCTCTGCACAATTTCAGTGCACTTCCTATCTAACCTATTTAGCCAATTTAACTGGTAACAAAGAGAAAAGAAAAGAAAGAAAGAAATAAAAACCTTATAAAAACCAAAGTCCAGTGCTCTCCAAGGATGACAACATTTTAAAAGCATATGCACACTGGAACAGAAACAAAATTATGAAAGAGATGGGTGTGGAGAGACAAATACACTGCTTTCAGGAACCTAACCACACACCTTTATTATTCAACCTTATATAAGAATTCTGCCCACTTTTTTTGAGCAGTGGCACTGCATATTTTGTTTTATTTGTAATCAATTTAAAGCATCCAATTTAAATCTGACTACCCTCTCCCACACAACTAAAACTATTATCATAATTCTACAACAGCTATAATTTTCCAAGCACCTACACAAGATGAGTCACTTCTACTATGTTTAGTTCTGTTGCCTACACTGGCCGGATTTAAATTAAAAAGTAGTAAGAAACTGTCTATTTCCTTTCTCTGAAATAAACCCCCATATTTTTTATATTATACTTCTAACTCCTCTATAAAAAATTTCAAAATAAAGAAGATTTCATAAGAATGTTTGTCTTAACAGCAATAGCTTTAAAATGTAGCGTTTTCAGGGACAAAAAAAATCCAATATTGATAAGAAAATAAAAATCAAATTCTGAACTCATCAGGAAGATACTTAAAATAGACTTGCACTTATTTGACAAAGCTAACTAAATCCATGACAATAATCTTCATGTAGTTATAAAAAGGCATAGTATAGATTACTTTGGTGACACCAAAAGTAATTTTTTTTTGGTCAAAATTTAAAAAGAGAACTAGATATTTTTGCAGAGCACAGTAAGCTGGCAAAAATACACAATTTTTACAACTGTAGACCTAGTAAACTATGGCATTTAATCCTGTATAGCCATTGTAACAAAACATGCAGAACTGTTTTGCATGCTACACTTGTGCGGAACAACTGTTTTCTGGATGACTACATGTAGTCTAATGTACAATTATTGCATTCTATCGCAACAGATTGTCATTAATTAATACTTCCTAGACTCGTATTTCCTTTATATCACACAGAGCCATGAAGAAGGATTAAACACTTTTCATTTTTGCTTCTGTCCTGTGCAACCTCTACATTCTGATCCTGCCAGCACTGCCCAATCCTTGGTCCTACAGTTCTAACTACTGGAACACTGTATTTAAAGAAATTGCAAGCACACTTAAATTTGGTTTACCAAATATGATTTTCAAAGCATCTCAATGTTTACAGCTGGATTTACTGCCACTGAGGACTGAAAATATAACGAAAAGAGGTAAAAAAATCTATTGGGGAAGTAAAAATAAGGCCAGTAGTTAAACTGCTTCAAGATCTCACATGTAAATCTTTACATTACTGGTTAGTTTCCTAAAATGTGTGTTACTGCATCCATGAAGAACTGCCTTTCTAATCATTTCTTGCTAGCCAGACATGTGGAAGACTGAGAATCACTTTAAAACTTGGCCAGCCCAAAATAACAAATATCTTAGAAGTTGCCAAGGCAGAAACTTTTCACAGTGACTTAAGTGTTCTGTCTACTTGAACAAGGATTTGTGGTCCATCAGATGATCTTTGTGTAATGCACTGGAGACTTAATAATTGCATAACTATGGAAATTCATTATATGTAGATTATAAGCTTTCCATATCATTTAACAACTACAAAGAAAAATTTAAAAAAAAAACTGAAAAACACTACTGCAGAGAAAACCGAAAGAAAATGCTTGCATGGCAACGTTAATTTAGTATGGTCCCACAACTTAAGGTAACAAAGATGCCTTTTTCCAAACAAATGTTTGAAGACTGGGTGAAGAGAATTGTGCTTATAACCTCTCTGTATATGCAGCATATTTTAGCAAGCCTATAGTGAAGTCCCTGTGGTGGCAGAGGCTCATTGTTCTTTGATCAAGCTCCTATCACATTAACAACAGGCAACTGAGAGCGCGAGGCAGGACACAGAATCCATTCAAAAGTTAGACCACTACTCAGGCATGTATCTCCCCTCAATCCTCATGCTCTAATTCATCAATAATTTCAAGCTTATATACATTGTGTTTAATCATACTCTTTGAGGGCTTTGTGAGAACATTTGAAACTAACATGAGCCTTGATATGGGTACTTGAGAGTTTGCGGCAAAAAGTGACATCGTGACAGAAATCCAGTTTGGTGAAAAACATATAAAGGGAAAAATATGGTTGACAAAATGATAAACATTTTAGCACATGAACTCTCAATCCTACTTCATTATAGGTAATACAAAGAGACATAAAACAAAATGAAAAACAAATACCGCAAATCACAAAGGCTTTTCTTTCATCCAGTGTAATTACTCCATAGCAGCCATCAACACAGCAATAAAAGAAATCTATATTCAATGAAAACACTGATCAAGTAACTACATTACTTAAGACAAAAATACGAAATGCATATGAAGTCTTGTGTTCACAGTATAGACAATGACTATCTACCTTTTTTGAACCACTTGCCATTGGTAATTATCAAACAGAAAAATCAGTTTAGGCCATCCTACTTCCTTATTTAAACCTGTTAAACCCAATGCAATCTCAAGCAAGAAAATAGAGGTAGGTAACTACTATTTAGTAGTTCAGTAACATATTTTTTACCTGCATAAGGTCCTGCCTTTCTTTTTCACCTGTGCATATAGCTTTCTTTATGGTTCGAAGTTCACTCATTATAGCTTGTGCTTCATCCAGTCTGTAATTTGTATGAGCATTTGACATCTTACGATCAATCCTGTTGAAAATATTAAGACAAATTCAGGAATTTTCACATAATTAGAAAGCACACAGACTTTTAAAGACCTCTTGTTTATTCATGTTCAATACCACTTCATTTCCAGGAAAGAAATTATACTCTACTCAGAATTAACACTGCACTCAGTGCCAAGTCCACTCTAAAGACAAAGCAAAGCAATTATCTACCCAGGTTCTGCAGAACCAACAAATTTCATGGGTTTAATGTCCTAATGCAGAGCTTACTTATGAGTAATATCTGTGGGCTATTTCATGCACCAAAAGTAAAATGAACCTAAAACTAATCTAGATGGCTGTAACTCGAAAGGTAATGATGAGCAGTTTAGCTGTCACATTTTTCATGCAGCATCACACATTGCAGTACCTTTTCCAGGGCTTCTACTTGATCCTGCTTTACAAGTTTCTAACAAAGGCATTTCATTTTCTCAGGCAGAAATTTTTAATGCCTAAAATTTTATTGCAAATGCTCTCCTGCCATTATAGGCCTCTTTGAATATCTTTTCCACAAGTTATCTATAAGACGTTATCATTCTGCACTGAAAAACATGATATGGGAACATCCCAGAAGATTTTAAATCTTTAAGCAAGAAGCAAGAGCACGAGTCATGACATAGGACTCAAATAATACTAACATTTCCATCTTGACATATTAAAATCTCTCAAAGAGAACATCCACTGGCCGAGTTTTCAATCTTTTTTCCAACAATTCATAATAGTAAAGGACAACATATCAGGATGCAGACTAGTCCAGTGTATCATCTTGATAATTTGTTTTGATAAAGAATACGACGAAAGACTATAGTGAACATATCAGAATAACTGTTTGGTCTTGGATTTACAACAAATGGTTATGGGGTTTTAACAGGTTATTTACAGCAATTATTGAAAATCATGTAAAGTTCCTGTTAAAATATGGAAAACTCCATTTTCCTGTTAATCTAGCACAGAAAGTATGTATATAGAGAAAAGGTGGTAAGCGTAATGGTCATTAAGCCAATGCTAAGAACAAATATCTTCAGGAAAAGGCACATCAGGTTAACACAAAGATAAAAAACCACATTGTTCATCACAAAGGACATCAACCTATAAAAACATGCAGTGGGAGAGGGTATGCTATACATATAGGAGAAGAATACCCAAACTCTATTTAAAATATTGAGACTAACTAAGACGTTTCAAGATAGATATTATATTAAACTAAGAGTGTCAGCAACAGTCTCTCAGCATGTTCTGCCAGTTAAATACAAGCAGTGCAATTCCACTTACATCTGATTACTTGCTTTAAAATTAAAACATTAAAGTGAAAAATCAAAAGGGGTGAATGAAGATCCTGTGGTTTTATTGAATAGCTCACAATATTTAGGGAAAAAACCAGGTTGATTTCTACAGTTTTGATTTGTTTAGGTTTTTTCTGACAATTACTGTTTTTGGAGACAACATGAAATAAGTCTGAATCTCAGGATTTTTACTTAAACATAAATTTCCCCAAGTTACAGAACAAAACATATAATCTTTTATGAATACTGGTTCAAGAACAAGAAAGGATTTAAATGTCGTGTGTATTAAATCTGGTGGTTTGTTTGTTTGTTTTTGTTTTCAAGATGTTTTCTCGAGTCTTCACTAATTTTTAGTAAAAATCCTGAGCAGATAAAACCATGGTAAAACTTAAAAAGATAACACATTTTTATCTGAAGTTAACTGCAATATTAAGAACTATATTCAAATACTAGACACGAAAATGCCTTCTACACAACTGCTCATTATACTGTTTGCCAGGACTAAGGTGGCATTTCAGGAAAAGGAAATTATTTAATTTCAACCAGATTTCTGTCCAGTTATCCACATATTCATGTTCCTGGACGCCACTTTGGAGCCCAGCTTATGAATTGATATTTGTTTAAGGAAAGAATCAGAGAAGTTTCTACTGCCAAAAATATTTAGGTTTAAATCAGTATTGCTGTCAACCCAAACTGACTAACGTAGCTTACAAAATTACTTGTTATTTATTGTCTGTTAATTCTTTTCCTTTTTTTTCATAAAGATCTATTTCTGAAAACCAAAGAGTTAACAGGAGTCTTCCATTTTATTAATGGAAAATAGCATGATACAAATATAGATCGGACCTTTGTAGGAATAGCAAGAATATTCAACTAATATGCAAGAAAGTAAGGATACGAAGATGTTTCTAGGCTACATGGACTATTAATATACTTGTCATCGTTTCAGTCCTACACGGTAGATTCCATATTCCTCCATTTTCCTCCACATGCTCTCAAACGCACAAGACTCCCCCATTCTCACCAAAGCACAGGCCTGTACTTGAGCAAAAATCTAATTTTAAAGTTTTTGTCAGGTCTTCTAACCTCTAAATTAATCTGTAGCTACAAATCGTTTAGCCAGTCCTAATTCCCTGTCACTCCCAACTTCTCACAACATTCACTCTGCTCTCGTGGCCAACTGGCCAAGTTTTCATTTCCTTTGTTGCTAAATGCCTTCTTCCTCCAAAATTCCTGCCGGGGAGCACTAGGGTCACTGAAAACACAAGGGAGAAGGAACTGCTCCTCCTTCTCAGTCCCTGCTGTCAGGCGAGAGGAAGGAATTTGTTCCAGAAAAGGCTCATATTTAACCCTGTAAGTTTGGACTGTGACAGGATCAGATGCACCTTGGGACAAAGGTGCTGGCAGAGACCAAGGTGCACCATCCTGCAGGGTGGGGATCTTTGCAGGCTTTAAACAGGGAGCTCTACAAAGTCTCCACTGGGCAAACACAGACCCATGTCCAAAGCTTTATCACACACAACATTGCCAAATTTAGATGAAACTGTAGAAAGTACAGCTCCAGTAAAAAGCTGCAGCTCTATGAAGATTGGAATTCTGACAGTATTGAAGTTGTAGAGGTATCAAAACCCCCCCTCAATTGTCTCCACTCATAAAACCCCACTTCTATATTCATTTTGTGGTTTTGTTTTCTTTTCATTCTCCTCAAAGATGGCTAAGCCATTTTACTAAAATTAAAAAGAACAGAAAACAAAACACAGTCCAAGGCAGACACTGTACATGGAAAATGTAAATGTAAGAGAAATGCATTTAACAAAGGCATTTGAATCAGACAGTAACATAAAATGGTGGAAATACTGAGCAGCCCAATTGCCCTCTCCATAAAAGTTGTCTCTTCTCTGAGGGCTATACCCAGCAAAGGCTGCACAGAGAGTCACCTGGCAGCAAGTTCCAATATCTGCACATGATGCCATTCTGGTAAGATTTTCAAAGCAAACATTCAGCCAGATGTAAAGCCCAAAGTTTGACGGCTCCTAATGCTGTTCTTGGCTTACACTTGAATAAAGTGATGTACATGCCTTTAAAAATCCTGAACAGGATGCATGCCATTTGCAGTTTGGCACTTATTTGAAGATTTGACTTAGCACAAGAAGGAAGAAGAATGACGCAAACCAAAAATTTAGAAAACATATCAGAAGTGGGAAATGTCTGAAATGCAATAAAGTTTAAAGTGGAAGGGGGGGAAAACTGAGCAAAAACCCCAGCGTTTTCATTTTGAAGAAGGAGCAATGGATTTCTTTACAGACAATATACTTATTTCGAGGACATGGAAAAACTAAACTACTTCAGCCTTTGTACTTGACTTGAGTGACCCTTCTCTCCCAACAAATACAGGAGGTAGGGGAGAGATTGCACAGGGACAGCCTAGAGCACAGTTAGGCTTTCAGGCTAATTTGTCTGCTGACTACACAAGGAGGTGAGAGAAGCTCCTCTCTTCAGTCGTTAGTGTAAGTACTCTCCAAATGGGCTCACTTCCTCCTAGAAGCAAAATACTCCAAAAAAAACCCACAAACATGTATCTCACCAGACGGGGGGGAAAAAACCACTTAAAACACAAAACAAAAACAAAACCACAAGTCTCTTTCACAAGTGAAGAAGTCACTGCAGAGAGCAGAGCTCAGCTCCAGGTAACACAGGCAAGAAGGTTCTCCCCAGCTCTAGCAAGCAACAAGTGCCCCCCACTGCACCAGCGGGACAGGGGGCGACTGTAGAACAGCAGCAATGAGCAGCACTGGAGCACCAAGTTGTCGTGCTTGAACTTTTAAACTACATGATTGGAGTGACCACTGACTAATCACATATGCTTTAAAATAATTCCTCTCTTGAATGTCTCTCCTATAACCCCATCCTGGAGCATGGGCAACTTGGCTTGGGCTATAATCCAAGACTAACATTTGTATTCTTAATCATTTGCAGACTTTACTTTTCAAAAAGTTGCACTACTTTGCTGGACTATCTTAAATGAATTATACTAATTAAAACAATCTTGAGTTTCAAATGGCCTTCAAATACTTTCATCATCCTAGTCAAGTGGTTAGTCCTTTTATAAAATAATTGAACCTATACCCTTAAAATAACCCAATAACCAGAAGAAGGAAAACAAATAAAGAAAGTAGACAAGGCATAGCAATTCTTACTCAAAGAAAATATGACTAAGAATCAAAAGAGAAAGTTGATTTTGTTCTATTACTGTTTACATATCTAGGCCACCATACCAAGATGCTGACTATATTTAAAATATTACTTAGTATATTGAAACTGCAAATACTTTCGAGTGCTTTATTTTACTAATTTTCAGTTAATATCATACATTACCAATTCCCCCAACTACCTCTAAATGCTTCCATAAAAATACATTTATGCCTGAAAATTATTACATTGTATCTGCCAATTAAGAATTTTGGTATTTTGGTTGAACAAGTTTTCTTCCATGAAACTTTTTTAATGCATTATAAAACAAAAGAGCCTTGTTTATTAAAAAATAGAAAATTTTGCTATTAAAAAAACCAACCAAACACACCAAAAATATTAAGTGCATAGGTTACTCCTTTTTTAAAAGTTAAACCTGAGAATCTTCCTTTATATTGCTTTGTTATTGTACTACCAATCAAAATTGGAAAATAAGTACCCTAACTGCTCCAGGAACCCTGGAATTTCATCAGAATCCCTGAAGTGAAAGCCCATGCTTTGTAGCACCAATGCAATAAATCCAAAGCTGCAAAATATTTCTGTAGCTGCTGTACTTATGTTGCAAAATGCATTAGACATGCAACAATTCCAATATTTTCAGGAAGCTCCTGCATTAGACAGCTTGTTCACATGCATGCTGGAAAAAAGGTCAAGGTTTCTAAATGCACAGCCACATATCCAAGGCGGATCCAAGTGCTGTTCAAGCTCTTGGTCTAGCCGCTGGCCTTGCTGAAGAAATCTGGAAGCCACAACAACCTGTGTTTACCTGCCATCTTTTTCATGGCCTGGCAACCTCTCTCCCTATCCCACTGGGCATCCCGTGTATGAGCTATGTGTGTAGGTGACTAAGCAGCACACAGATGGAAGTCACGCAGTTCCCATCAGATGGCCTGCAGGAAGAGTGGCAGGGAGAGGGTCACCACAACATTTCACAACCTTTGACACCACTGAGCACACAGGAAACAGAGCGGGGATGCCTAACAGCCCTGGGAGCAGTGGCAAATTGCCCTGAGCTTCCTTTCCTTACTGGGAGGAGACAAGGAGTCACATTTACATGCAGTCATTTTGCACACATGCAACAAAATCCAAGGTCTCATAGACCACTAGATTTACAGTACAAGCACAAATTGGCTATACAGTGCAGAATGAGATGGCCTGACCATCAGGTAAGAGGGAGAAGCAGTGTTGTGGTGCAGAGATTTCCCTCCCAAGAAAAGTTCTGTGCCCAGCCAGAAAGCTTTGGTACTGCCACAGGGAAACTACTCTACAGCATGGTGCTTTGGGCTGTGCTCCAGGCAGTAGGTATCTCCAAGAACTATTTGGGAAATATCTTAAAAAATCTAATTCCACTTCGGCAACATCTTATGGAAGAGTTAAAGAATAGGGCCTATAAAACTGTTCTTGCACATGAACCTACGAAATCACAACTCCAACCAATTCTGTCCAACTCTTCTTCATCATTTCACATTGTTCTCACCCTGCATATCTATCACAGCAGAAAGTCTGAACCAAAGCATTTAGCGTTTTATTTTTAACAACACTTTTCTATGAAATTCATTCCAAGGCAAATTTAAAAAAAAAAAAAAAAACCAAACCCAACAAAAGATCCTCCCACAAACTCTTAACTTACTCTTGCAGAGTTTCCACTCCTTTTTCTTTATATTGCAACTCCTGCTTCATCTGTGCCAATTCTCGTTTCAGCCTAGAAAGCTGAATAACAGAAAATAATTAAAAGTAATAACAAGTAACAGTAGCTTCCACAATAAAAATAATTGGTTTTTAAATACAAAATCTTAAGCTACTTTTAAGAACTGGAAGTGATAATTTCTTTTCTTTTTTTTTGCTTTAAAATTTTGCATTAAAATAACAGAAGACTTTCTCAAATATCATCAGAACCAATCAAACAGCAGTCAAAGCACTCAATACTTTCAAAGTATCAGGTTTCTTTCTCCAATAGCTTATGCTAACAGCTAGCAAGTTTCAATCCATATAAATTTTCTTCTCTCTTTGTAGCAAAGACACGTCTCAACTGTCTTCAATTCTTTAGTCAACTTTAAAATTAAAGACGAAACATTCAATGCTCTTAATTTTTCAATCCAGGAAAACAACATTACTGGCAGCAGAACTGGCCTCTCTCCCAGAAATGGCAGCCTGGCTTTCTGCAGTTATTTTCATATTATCTTGCCCTCTCAATCCCCTGTCAATTACCTTGATCCAACTAGTGAGTATAAATTGAAAGTGACATAGCAAAGATGTCTCCAAAAACCTATTTTTGTGGTTTTATGGAAACAGTTACCTGAGCAGGTTGTGCAGACCATGGAAGAGCCAAGAATTATCTGCAAAGAAAGAGCTTCTTGCTCTCCAAAACTGACAGATAACTGAAGGTGGGAAGATAAGAGGGGGAAGAGAATGCAAGGGATTGCAGACAAATGGGGGAGAACATGGGTGTTTCAGTGTCTGGTAGTGAGGCTGAGACTGAACTGAGAGCCCTAAGAGGGGCAGAGATGGAAGAAAAAAGCTCTCTCTTCTTAAGCTACCAAACTCAGTATGTTTTCTAGAATTTACATAGAGTGCTCTTGATTTTCACATGCACATCAATAAATGACAAAATCATTACAAAACAGATTAAAAAAAAAGAGAGTAAAAAAATTAATTTTTTCTTCAGCTCTATTCCATGAGCAAGGAGCTTTGCAGCAGTACCAGGATGCAAACCAGGACTGTCAGAGTCCCACCATCCTGCATGGCTCTCTTTGTTTCCTCAAAATTCGTGGCACCAGCCCCTAAACACTCCTATACCTGCACCAGCTCCTTTAACACTCATCAAAAGTAAAATGAAAAAATTCATCACTAATATCATGTACACAGAAACTTTATAGTGCCTATTTCATTCTATTTTCTGAAACAACTCAATGCCTGTGCACAGTCATTTGAACATATTATCCTACGTATGTAATAGGTAATTTTAAGATGGAGGAAGACAGGAAAATAGTCGTAAGTGAAAACCTTGTTTATTTTCTTTAAATATTTTTAAATAAATAAGGCTTATTTTCTTGTTTAGAATATGCTGACACTTAGAGTATGTAAAACAAGCAAACACTAGTCAGCATGTAATAAATATATACAGATAGAATAAATGCCTTTGAAGGGTGGTGAACAGGATTTATTTTCAGAGGCACTCATGTGAAAAGTGGTCACTACAACAAAAATGGAACACTATCCTGCAAGGATAAGTATTTTTTTTGATCTGAGTGCCTAGAACGCTAAATCCCATTTTATCCATTAAGAAAAAGAAATGTACAGCTTTTAACTGGCTCTAGAGTGTAATATTATAAACTGCTTTTTATAATTGCTTATGATCAATTTGCTTGAAAACAACATGCAGACTTTTTCTGTGGGAGAAATTCAAGAAGGCAACTATTTTTCCTTCAACAAAAATGGTATCAAAACCAATGACTCTAGTTTTGTAAAAAATGTATAAATATGGAACATTTTTGTTACAGAACGGCCTGTCATTGTCAGAATACTTGAACTTCCCTCTCCTCATAAAGGAGTTCTGGCCAATCAGCTGAAAAATTCTATTTGGCCAATAAGTCTACTGAATTGTGAAGAGATTTCCAAATAAGCGGCTAAATCTTCAGTTCAGCAGAACCTCGCTGAAAATGGGTAAATAGTATGAAGACAGTGGGTTTGAACTGAAAGAACCTAGCTGCAGAGCATTTACTACTTGTGGCAGTTCATAGAGAGAAAGCAACTTCTGAAAGCCTGGCTGAGCTTGCCTCTGACATCTGTGACAAGAATGTTTGCACTTGTAACATGGAAAAAGCATTACTTCACAAGTCACCTAAATGCAGTTAATATAGAGCCATTTTAATAATGCACCAGGTTAGAATAAAAAAGCAATTTTTAATACTGTATTTCTATAAATACATGCAACATTCAGTGTAAATGCTAAAATAAAAGAAAAACAGACCCTCCCTCCCTTCCCCACACCTAATTCATATTTTTACAAAATGAGAAAAGATTACTCACTCTGTCACGACGGCTGGCTATTTCTGCTTTAATCTGATATGGGTCATACTTGGTATTAGCTGAAAATCCAGAGAATGCTAAACAGATGGAAAGCAGTATTTTACTTTTTTTCACCCCTTCTTTAACACAATTGTTAAGATGTGGCACTATTTAATAAACTGTTACATTAATTCTTTCTTACAAGTCACCAGGTTCTAAAATAATCCTCTCTGCTGAAGTACAGCTGAAGATTTCCATTTTACCCACCTGAAACTTTTTTTTTTGTCCTGAACAACACCAAAAATTGCATATAGCAGCACCGCATATTGCCTAAAAGCAACTCGCTTCTATGATAGGATGGTGGCATCTACAGATGCAAGCAATTTGTGTAATATTAACTATTGCTAGTTGCTTCCTAGGTACACTGAATTAACAGTATGATAGGGACTAAAGTTAAAAAAAAACAATTTGTCAGAACAAAATTTTATCAGCTAGGGAGAGAAGGTGCCTCCTAAAGCAACAGTATAGGGAACTGACATACACGTCAACCCTGGCAAGTGAGCTCTTAACACAGGGCATCTACAGTCACGCAGTGATTTCAAGCTGTGGCATTACAAGCTAAAGCCTTCACAGATGAAGCAAAGGTCCTAGAGGATAGACTGGGCAAGAGCAACCATGATTTATGGAGTGAGCCACTCAAGGCAGCACTGGCCCACTGAAAAATGCCTGGTATGTGAATGGATGGGGTTGTGCTGTCAGACCTTCCATCCTTTTGCAGAGCTGAAGGCTGCTACACTGAAACCCATATCCATGTCTGGGGCTGTACTGAGTCTTTCGACTCTTGAAAGAATACTGCAATGCCAAGGTCATGTCAAGCTTGAAGGAACTCGCCAAAATGAGTAGTCATGCCTGGACTAATACTCTAAATCCAGGATTTTCTATGGATTTTTTTTTTTAAAACAGTGCTGATCACAACTGAGTCACAAAACTGATGCATGGGCACCTCCCTGCCAACCCACAACCGCTGAGCTCACGCCACCTCCCACTCATAAGCACACGACACTGAGTCAATGGCAGCACCCACAAGCAAAGTGGAGAACACTTTGTGAAGTTTTACTTCTTTTAATGCAACAACTTCAAACAAGTGGTGGAGGAGGCAAAGATATTCGCAATATAAGCATCCAACTTTGGTCATGTAATTGCACTCGAATTAGAAGCCTAATATTTCTGCACACTAAAAGGAGAAGCAAGCATTGCACAGTGGAGTGGAGGTGTCAAATTAAGAAAAACAAGTGGAGCAGAAGCTCTTGGGAATCTTGAGTTGACAGCATGTTTAATCCCCAAAGGGATGTTTAAAAAAAAAAATCTGACTAATCAGCCAATCCCATTTTCTCAAAACTGATGCATATGACTTTAAAACAATATAAAATATATTAACACATCCATAGAAAATTAAAATATTTTTCCACCTCAAAACAAGCAAATGGTTTTATTTAATTGCTCTTACAGATTGTCATTATCAACTCCAGATATACCTACAAAACCCCAAACTATCAGAAGATTGAGAAACGTAAGTAATTGACATAGCATTTGCTTTCATTACAGACAACCCCCAATTTTAGCATTTTCAGTCATACTTTGTTACTGTTTCAAACAACTTGTTTTTCTAAGAGCTTCAAAAATATGTAAAAGGTTATATTTTTCTAGTATATTTTCATCTTCAACAAGCTTTCCTTCTGTATGTTCATATAAAATAATTTAACAAAATATCCCACAGAACTATTGTGTATTTTAAAAGAACAAAAAGCCCAAGCTCCTAGAAAGGTATTGTAATAAATGTCTATTTCTCAAATTCTATTTGAGATTTTATAATCTCAAAAAATACTGATGACACTATCTTTTACTCTATTCCAAGTCTTTAATATAAGTTAAACACACTTTAAACAACAGTTTCTTTTAAAAAAATTCTTTCCTAATAGGAAAATATGTTGCTTCTTTTCAGAAACTTGAACATAAGAGGGGGAAATAAGACTAATCACAACTGTTCAGTTATGTCACAAACTGAATCACAGAATACATATATATAGACTAAACAAAAAGATGAGAATCCCAGTTCAACAGTTACAGAGTACTTGGTCCAAACCATCTGGGACACCTCAGCTCTAGAAAACATTTTTTATTCAGGATTTTGGCATATGTATGAATTACCTTGGATTAATAAATACCACTGAATCAGTGGCTAAACACTTCTATACAGACACCTGATCTAAGCCTCCTTCCACAGCCAGGTTTCTTAAACATTTTCAGAAAAGGCTAAAGCAGAGCTTCCCATTCTCATTAAATCCTTGGCATTTAACAGCAAACCTGCAGTTAAAACAATGACTGTACAGCTATTGAAAAGCCACCAGCACAGTAAAACTCCACTACATTTCCACGTGGCTGTTGGGTATATCCATTTGATACACTTCTCTGAACTAGACCGGTTGACTCTTTGAAAAAGACACCTTTTCTTACTGCACCAACCAACAGCCATGACAGTGGTGCAACATCTTCAGAATTCAGAAAAAGTGTATCATCTACTCCAAGCTACCAGAGACATCTGAAGAATGAAAAGGGCAGGAAATCAGAGCTCTGTATCACCAACATCAGGATCACCGGCTGGCACTCAAGAATGAGGTGAATTAATGAAATGTTGTTTCCTAGTTCATGGTCAGAAGTACTCTTGAACACAACAGCTTGTCCCTAACTCTTTATAAATTTGCTAAACAGACTATGGATCCACAGAAGGTTTCCCCTAAGGTGATGGCTCCCTCCCATGTTAACTGGAAAATAATCTTTGAGTTTAGGAGCACAGGTAGGTGGCTGATCCAGCAACACTGAGCCCTGTCTTTGCTGCCTTACAAGAAGCATCACTACAGCTGGCTCCAAGAGAGGTAGAAATGCTAGCTGGGATACATGCCTGTTTAATGTTACATCCCTTTTTAACGTTAACATTTATCCCTATTAAATGTTACACCTCTGTTGTAACAAACCTAACAGGAAATGGAAGATACTGAATTGCAGAGTCAAAGGATAGCACCTCACTGCTGTTGTCAGGACCTTCATTCAGGGAAGCATCAGGTGATGGAAATACTTCACACTATTTCTTACACTGCATCTTGTGAGGGCAGGTGGGCAAAATCAAGAAAAGGTAGTAAACTCACAGCTGGCATAGGAACGGCTGTCATCCTCACACATTTTGTGCAATTGTTGATATTCTTCTTGGGCTAGTTCAAAACGCTGCTGCTTTATTTGGTAAATCTCCTTCTTGGCATTGAGTGCCTCCTGGGCAACTATTAAATACTCCTTTAGCATACGTTCTTGCTCCCTTCTCCATTGTTCCCTTGGGTCCTCAATTTGTGTGAGCTCTAAGGAGAAAAAAGTAAAAGCATTAAAATAAAATTATATGACATCTCATGCTATCAAGTCCAAATTATTTTTGTTAATGTTCATTCTCAACCAGCACACCTGATGCTACAGTGTACAAAATCATTCCAGCCAGGATAAGAAGAAGGAAGGATGTAGAGTGAAAGAACAGGAAAAGCTTTTTCAAATATAAAAGGCATTTAAATGTTATTCTTTTCTTTACAAACCAGTGCAAACCCAAAGAAAACAGTATTTTGGCTCTAATCTTCCCTCATAGCCAACTTGAAAATTCCAAGAACTACCTAAAAACCCAGAATCACAAGGAAAAGTGAAAGGTATATCAATGCTTAACCCATGAGCCTATAAACAGCTGAAACCACCTTAAGATACTACATACAACTTTGCAAGTATACCGTCTTAAAAGATCAGAGGCTACCCTGCATAGTTAAGAAGAATAAGGTAATTCAACAGAGAAGTCAGCATCTTTGTCTTGAATCCATAAACCATTTAAATCACTTCTCTTGTTTTGTCTTAAGAAACAGCAGTCTGATGTTTTTCCTTGCTGACAGTTTAGAACAGTTTTTATTTAAACACAAACCAAAACCAAGTTTCACATATCTATTGATTTTCAAAGTTATTACTGCAAAACAATCTCTTTGCAGTTGCAAAGGTATTTGAGGATGACACACATTAAAATCCTAAAATATTATTGGTTCATTTGGGGGAGGGTTTTGTGAGTCAACAAATATGTTTTATATGAGGATGTCCATGTAAAGCCTTGTGTTTAAGTGTGATGTTAACTTCTGATGATTGAAGCACTACCAGTAAGAAGTTGCTGCAGACACAATGTCAGTGTTCACAGTAGTGGCAAAACCTGCAGCACAGTCAAGACGTAAGCACCTAGCAATTTTTCCAAACTTGGATTCTTACAAAAGATGAATGCCAGTTACATTTTTCATTAATCCTGAGTACGTAATTCAGTATATTGGTGCCAGTGATTAAATATAAAACCGTAGAAGATTGAGCCCAACAGATTAAGAACTCTAATGGTGTCAAGGTCATGCTAGCAGCTCTACCATTTGAGAGCCATCTGAGAAGTATATAAACAAAAACAGAAAGCTCATCAAAGAGCAGTGCTTCCAACAGGTTTTCAGATTAGTTTCCTAACTAACTTTTTCTCTTAGCAGCTGTACTTTTTCTCTCCCTGCAACTCACACTGAAACAGTATAAAGATAGTGCTACAGTTCTGCAATTTCTCCCCACTTCCCAGGGACCCCTTTGATTCCCTTCTGGCTCCCATGACCTCAAACTACCTCCTCAGCCAAGGACAGGATGTGCCTTGGCTTGCTGAGTTGCTGTAAATCCTTCTCTACATGGAGTAATTCTCACTTCTACAAAAGAAGTTAATGCAGTCTTGATTGGTACCTTTGTTGTCCACAGTTCAAAAATTGGATCAAGCATCCCACTAATTTTTGAATAATAAGAAAGCAGAAGAAAACAGATTTCTGACTGCTGCCCACCCTTCACTGAGGGCATTTCAATTTCCAGTGCTACCTCATCTATCCATAAGCATCCCTGAAATCTCTGTGAATTTTAATATTCCTAAAACTGCAAGTCCCCCATGGAAACTGTGAAATAAAATATAAATAATAAATACTATGAAGTAAATATTTATAAAACAGATAGGCTTACTAGGATCCAGTTTTTCTCTTTGAATGGGTAATTATTAGTCCTAACCTCAATAAAAAGCCCAGGCTAAGATGTTACATTCTATTATACATTAAGCTTCTGAGGTCCTATACTTCAGGGCCTGCATCTCACAGAATTATTTCACAAGCCTTCTGAAAAGCTAGCAGCACTCATCTGAGACAGAAAATTTCTTTAGTGCAGTAGTGACATTTTTTCTGGTTTATGAAACTTTGCCCTGGATTTCTGAACAAGTTTGCCACATAACAAGACTAAAGCTACATTGTATGATAAAATTGACTTCCTTTATTTCTTTACAACCAATTAAAAAAACACTATAGTAACTCAAGAACAGTCCCAGACAAATGCAGAGAATATATTATTCCCTCACTGGGGAATGCCCAACTGCTTAGAGGAGACTTCAAAGGCTCCCAAGACTCTGAGGAGGAGGGAAAGGAATTCTGTGGCTGACAACCGCCAAGGTTTTTAAGCAATGGTTGGACAACGGCCAAGAACAGCTTAGTAAGGGTGTCAACAAAGTACTGAATTTACAGAACAAGATGGAGATTGGGGTTGGAAGCACCATTGAGATTTACAGAAGATTCTTCTGTTCCTGTTTTTTTTTCAATATAAATGGAAAGCTATTGCCTAGAAATCTTTTTCTTGCTTCCTGGGTAAACAAACATAGCAAAAGACTTAGAAAAAAAAATCAGATGTATTGCTGTTTTCTTTTAGAAGGTGCAAGGGCAAAAAGCTTGAGAGAGTGCACAAAGCATGAGAGGTCCCTGGTAAGTGTAAGTAGAAAGACTCTCTTTGAATTATCCCTTGCATTTTCTCACAGTATTTCTTGACACTGAAGCACTTCTGTTTTGTCAATTAACACAAAACTTCAATGCTGCATAAAGAATTTAACCCAGTCAGCCACAAAAGGCAGTCCAAATGTTTTCTCCCGAAGCTGCCATTCCAAGTGGTTTAGACATACTCATTTCAGAAAAATATTTCTTCAGCTCCTACACCATCTCTGCCACTTGCCTGACACCATTTCATGATGCACATGATTGTCTACTCATTAGTTCTCACTTCTACAAAGGAAGTTAATGCAGTCTTGATTGGTACCTTTGTTGTCCACAGTTTAAAAATTGGATCAAGTACCCCACTAATTTTTGAATAGTAATTATCCAGCTATAATATCAACTCTGTCTTCCCTCTTATTATAAATCTTGCTGGTATTTGAAAGCACTGTATTAGCCTAAGGGTGACAAACCCATTTTACTGTGATGGTTGAATTACCATTTAGGATAATATCTGTGGGCTGCAAGTAATTAGTTATCATGAAAGAGACTAATTTTGCAACCTTGTTAATTGTTGAATGATTCCTTTTATTCAGTTCAGCACTGTCCCCATGAAGCTTCTATCCCTCTGTTCATACATTAACTTTACTTTGTATCTAATATTATTAGCTTTATTTTTCCAGACCCGTTAATATTCATCTTTTCTTTCTGTCTACCCACTGATCATTTGGGAACTCAACTGCTCTTTGCAAAAACTCTCTTCTACAATTTTTGCTCTCAACTGCACAGAAAAAAAATGCAAGCCAGATTTGACATGCCTACGACGATTAATATCCCTTCTGTAAGTTCAAACTTGAAGTCTGTGGTAAAGCTGCTAATAAGAAAATTCAAAAAGCAAAAGGGAGCCATTTTTTTTTGCATGTGATGGTGATTGTTATTCCTATCACAGAGGCCTATCAGCAGCTTTTTTAAGTCACAGCATTGCAATAGGAGTTCATGTTCTACTCATTTTCTGAAGGGACTCTAAAACCACCTGCAAATTTAAAAAAAAAATTTAAAACAGTTGGCAATACCCTCATTTTTTTTTTTAAATACATGCATTCACACACATACTTTGGTGGAAGTGCCCTTCATTACTGTACTCCAGTGTAATCCTCACTTTTTATGAAATTTCAACATTATTAAAGTTACCATGACAGCAATCCTTAAACTAATACTTTTTTTAAACAGATTTATTATAAGAATTACCTAACAGTCTGTATTTATTGCCTTTGAATTTTTTTGTCTATCATTGTGATTAATACATTAAACAGCTGTTTAACATTTATCATTTAGTTAATGATCTTTGTTAAATTTCACAACAAGTAAGTACCTGTGTAGGTCGAACAATACCATGGGAACATTTATTATTCTGCTGTTTGAGTTTTTTAAAGCAAGTAATTGTGAAACCACAAAACACAAGTAATTCCAGTGATAGCTGGGAGCCCAAAATTATTTCTACGCTTTCGTTTTTTAATTGACTAGATTTCAAGTAGATAGCATTGAGGTTGGTTTTTCAGATTATACTTTTTACCATTGCTGTGATAGCCCATATAACTACTTTCTTCTTTTCTTAGTCCCCACCAACTGCCAATTCCCACAATACTGAAAGCATTCACTCAATGGCAGTAAGAGGCTTAATGACAGCACAACAGTAACAGCAGCAGCAGTACAAAGCTATAAAGATAAGACATTTTTTTTAAAAGTAGAACTGGCAAATGTGCCACAGTGATGATACAAAGCTCAGCAATAGCCCAAAAGGGAAAGCATTCAAAATTAGTTTCCAAAAGGGTATCTGTTGTCTTTTTGATAGCATTTTGTACTGTATTAAAGCATAACACATGCATTGCTTAAGCAAGGATGAGATTACTGTATTTCATAGTGCTTCTGATTAAAAATCAGCACATTTCTCTCAGAATGTATTTTGATTTTCAATATAGAAGAGTGAACTCTGGATGACGGGAAAAATAGGAAATACAAGAGTATAACACAAAAATCTTTCTGACATATGACAAAAAACAGCAACAAAATTACTAATACTTCACAGTATGACCAAGCAAACCAAAATATTTGTATACACTATAACTCAATCATAGGTTGTAAAATTCTTTACATATGGAATGTTTTACAATTATGCCCCCATATGAAAGATAAGGAAACAAATTCTGCAAGAAATTACTTGCATACATTTTCTTACTGTAGCATGAGGTGTATAAATGTTATTGGAAGCAAAGTTAGTACCAAGAGCTAACACCAGCTTCCTCAAAACAAGCATACATCTACTCACGATTTATGTGGTCCATATAATAAACTCCAATCTGTTGATCGTAAACAGTTTCCCATCCTAAAGGAAGCTCATCACCAACACAGTCAGCAAACGTCAATGGCTTTGTAATCCTGTAAAAATAAAAATAACACAAATAAATACAAAAGGTGCAGAGTTTACAATGCAATGAATGTTATTACATGTTTTGAAGATACCTTCGCCAGTTGATCAAAAACTAGTTATGCTACTTAGGAATGTGCTGATAATTACAAACACACAGTTTCAAAATAAATTTTCATTTAAATATGCTGACAGATACTCCCCAAACAGGTAAGACAAGCTTCTCCCCTGTAGTTTCTATGTATAACAATTTAATTATAATGGCATGCAGTCCTGCCAGTTCTTCTCCCAAACTGCAAAGAACACAAATGTGAAGCTGGAGTTCACCACTGCTGAAGCTACTAGAAGCTTTATAGGTTTTAACTTCTTTCGGGTGACAACGTATCATAATTACTTGTCTTTTAAAAAATAACATAAAATTCAAGACAGCACTATATAACAGACGTCCTCTTTTCAATTATACATTTCCAACTATTAATGATACTCTCTTGGTCTAGACATATCCAAATTACTTCCTCTCCCTCAAAAAGAAGAGGCAAACGTCTCTGAAAAATTCTGAAGCAATTAGAGCAGAAATAGTAATTAATAAGTAACAGCATTACTATGTAGCAGCTTAACGTATCACAGCCCTTGCTAGGCAAAGACAGATCAGTGGGTAATAGAAAACCAGAACAGCCATGTCAGTGTTGACAGGAATATTGAAAGTATGGGTTCCATATTATACAGAAAGACTCTAAATCAACACTGCTCCAGAACAGCAAGGTATATAAAAAACGAGGAAGAAAAAGTGATATAAATATAAAAGCCTTTAGCCTCAGTCTAATCATGTCTATTACCCAAATATTCATTTTAATCTTTACTTAACCCCTAGGATAATGCTTTCCTCTAAAAGCTGTCACAAAATTAATTTACTGAAAAGCTACTAAGAAAGTAATTTCAATTATACATGGGATATAGATACAACACCTTCCTCACATATTTGTTGCAGCATTTCTAATACCTAGAACGATGACAACTTTGCAAACATTAAATACATGCACCAATTTAGGGGCTGACTTAAGTTGAGCGTAGTCTATAGCATAATACTGTTTGTTGTAATTCCGTTTGTATGTTATAATATCCAATTAAGGTTTTCTGACACCAGATTTGGACTATGCTTACAAATACACTACAGAATGGAGAGATCATTAGGACTCGTAATTGCACTTCATTTGATAACACCCGTATAAAACAGTAACTTTATCTGAACTAAAGTACGTCTGTCTTTGAACCTGGAAGTCCTTTCCCACCCCAGAATAAAACCAACCAGAACAATCCAGTGGTGAAGACTTCAAATCATGGAAATACTACTACAGCTACATTCTAGCTAGTCCAATGGTGCAGTAAGCACACCATTCAATCACCAACAAACAGCAAAAAACTTTGCACACAGCAAAGAGAAAAACTGCATTCATCTGCCTCCTGAAACTACTTTAGTGTTCTTGAGATTAGAGCTCAAAATTAACTGTAGTAGAATAAAAAAAAAAAATGTATCCCTACTAGTTTCAATGTAATGTTTCAACAGCTCCACACAACAGTAGAAACACCAAGCTATTCAGGTCAAATAATAGCTTGATCCTATTCAGTAGATTCTCCAACACAAACAGTTTAACAAGATGAAGATGTACATAAATTTGTGCGCCACTATTTGAAGATTTTCCATTACTGACAAATATGTAGTTTACATCATGAAAATCCAAAGATGCTGTATTCAAGAAAGAAAATGTTACTAGGAACTGACATATGCACTCTCAGTAATTCATCTAGCAGTCAGGCAGACCAGATATTGCCAAAATACTCCTGATCTCCCTGGAATTCAGTCAAATATTAAACATACAACATGCGGCATTTTTTCTTAAACTCCCATGGTCTTGTTCTGAAGAAATCATGTTTACAATTTCTCAAAGTAGTCTAGACATCAGCTCCTAAATTACCACACTATAGACAAGATTTTCTTTGGAATGAGTTATGAGACTTGCTTGCCTGTTATACAAACATACCCTCACCCTTTATTCATAAATAAAACCTGCACATGACACTCTAACCTTTCACACTACAAAAACTTTAATTCAACGCTCTCTATGATCCCGCCAGGACTCAGACCCGCAGGACAAGGACAATATTCACTTTTTGGAAAAGGGAGACAAGAAAACCAATGCATCTGGTCTAACCAGTTTTTATTACAGTGTTATAAAAGCATGTGTGAACAGTTTAATTAATGGTTTTGAAGGAAAACTTGTAGCAAAAAAACCCCAACACATAAAAAGCTGTCTTCCAGATATTCAGACCATTATTAAGTTGATGTTGCTCATTTTAAACCATAATCAAAGTTGCTCCAATTTGGATTCCCTTCAGAAAAAGCATAAAGTCACACTGACTCTCAATTCAGTCACATTTATACCTATGTAGTTGGACTTTCAGCCAAAGACACAAAACTAAGAATTGAAAGTTTCTGCCTGTGTTTTGCACTGCTTTGACTACGTGAACTGAAAAAATACCTTTCTGGTTTAACCAGCACAACTCTGAGGACAAGATTAGTTTCTTGCCAGTTAGGGAAACCAGGGTTTTTCAGAATAACAAAGACAAAATGAAACAGATGCAGATATCTACATTGGAGGTCAGCCACAAATTACAGCAGTTGACTGCTGAAATTAAGTATCTTCTGGAAATACTGCTTTACCCTCTGGGTTTGTTTCTAATTAGCTTAAGTTCTATAAAATAGAACAGATCTTTTCTACTTGTTTATAAAGAATTGTGCAAGGTACATCTGTTAAAACATTTCAAAGTACTGAAATAAAGACAAAAAACTTCTCAAAGCATTATCAAGACAAAGACACAACAAAGATGCTGCCATCTCTGATTAAACAAAAAACAGGGCTGTCCCGAACTGTGCTATTCACAGTAATGAAAAACTAAGGCATTTATTTGTGATCATGGTAGTAAACAATAATACATTCACCCATGATCACCTCCTGTTCCCCCCAAAACAACTGGCAGACACTAACAAGAAGTTTCTGAACTTTCAGCTGAAGATGACAACCCTCTGGGACCAGTTTACAGCATTAACTCTTTGCGGCCACTGGACCTACAGGCCAGGTATAAGTAACAGTTCTCTGTGGGGGCTAATTCTGCACAGATCAAAAATCCAACCTTAACTTCAGATTAACTGACTTTATCCTTTCCAAAAATAATGATGCTCTTCAGTCCTTAGGCACCCAATCTTTTGTGACTCTGAAACCCTTCAGAAGCAAATACAGAATCACATAAGAAAGCTTCCATAATCCAAATCCAGCATATCAAACCCAGAGAAAAATCTTTGAGCAAGGTCATGCACCTCAGATCTGTCACTTCTAACTCTGCCCAAATTATATGTTTTCATTAATAAGAAATAAGTCTGGTATTTGCACACAATCCAACAGACATCTGAAAACCCAAGTTTTATTCACATTTTCTCTGCATTAATTACCAAACTAAACAGTTAGAATACAGAAATAAAGTGTAAAATAAAACAAAAAAAGTGACTAAACTAAGTTTTTTCTCCTCCTTGCATATTTATTTTGTATCTTTATCCACTATGATACAAAGAAGGATTCCAGAACACACTATTACAGCTTTCTGAATATGGAGCAGCAAAACAAGTATTTCTTGAATGCACCAGTTCATGGCAGGGACTGGATGGGAAGAAGACAAGACATTAAAAGACAATGGCTAAATACCATTTTAGATAAATCACTTCAAAAGTGCTTTCAGCTTTAGATACACTGTTAACAGCATCTAATTTCAACCCCCCTTCCCCCCCAAAAAAACCCCACAGAAAACCTCAACCTTTAAATAATAAAATAAATGCTTCTGGGTCCAAAGAAAAGACATACTTCACATCTCCAAAGCACAGTTGGATGGATAGAGTAGGACAACTTCATTGTCATAGACCTTCAAAACCAGAACCAGATCACTGAAAACACAAGATTTTGGAAAACATTAGGTAAGATCCTCAGTCTTCCCATGGCCCTGATGCCACATTTCTGGCTGCTTGAAATCCCTAGGTCTAATAGAGTAAAACTTCCCCTGGGAGGAACTAAATTAACACAAACAAGAGCCTGTTTTTCCAATATCTTGAACAGGAAATCAAAAAGGTGTTCCAGAGTAGAAACACTGTTGTAAACTAGGTGCCCTCCTTTAAACAATGCCTAGACACCTAAATTACACACAGGGTCACCCCACCTTTCAAAGGATTAAGAGGAAAGCACTAACCATGAGGGCTAATTATGAAAAAGAACCACCAAGTTCTGAACAAAAGTCACTGTCTGTAGGAGACAGACAGAAGGATGCAAGAATAGCAGCTGTCAACAGTGCGTTTAATTTTGTTCCTGATTTTGGTCAGGTCCAATGGCAGCAAAAAATATCTAATAAAATTTGATACACCTCCACAGACAACTAGGAGAAAAATTCCCTTAAACCTGATCTCAGTCTGAATTGTCATCTAATGGGATAGATGGTTTTGCCTGACAAATGTGGATACAGAAACTGTATAAATTCACATTAGAGATCTAAAGAACACCATACAATTTAAAAATGAGTAACAGAATAACCAGAAAAGACTTAGCATTCTGATAAATTTAGCAATAGTTTATCCAAGGAAAGTACTACACCACGTATATTACTGAAGTGTCACAAGGCAAGAAAGAGAAAAGGCAAAATGAGAAATCATGCACACACTTTAAAGCTTTCAGTCAATGTTTTTTCTTACCTCCTTTCAAACATGAATTTAAGTTACAGACATTGTTATACGGTTCAACTAGGCCTCTTGTCTTGTACCATGGCTCTTATTCCCTCCAACTGCACAGAGAAAAAAACCCCAAAAAACAACAACAACAACCACCAAAAAAAACCCAAAAACCAAACCAAGAAATTGAGAAGGAATGGAAGATGATTTTTTTGTTGTTTCACAGACACTCGTAAGAAGAGCTGCTTACACTGAAGGGGAGAATGGCACGATTGTTATATTGTTTTTTAAAATCACACTGCAGTCCTGGAGGCACTTCTTCAACATCTTGCACCACCATAGCTCTGGCCTGGGCAGCAAGACTGTCTCTGTGAGACACAGGAGAGGGTCTGTAGCCATACAGCTGTGCCGTGACTCTGAGCAGGCTGCCGTCCCCAACAGCCACTACCCCTGAGCAGGGCAGGGACAGGGCAGGCACACACTGCCCAGCTGCTGAAGGAAGCAGCTTCTTCCACAGGGCAGAAACAGGCAGACCCACACAGCCCCACCCCAGGGCAGCACATGCCAGTCAGGCACGGGCTGTTCGCAGTAAATGCCACCATGAACTCCAGATCCCCAGTTACAGCACTCTGGAGTACACCATGGTTTTCCTCCTCATCTGTCCTCCATTCACTCAGCTCTCTGCAAGCAGCCAAGTCATAAAAACAAACTGGATTTTGAAATAAAGTTTGGCAAATTACATTCCAACTGCTTAGTCAAAAGTACAACAAAGTTCACCAAACTATATTTATCTTTTCAAGATACAAGTTTCTTTTAACCTTTTTCTTAATCCAAATTATATATCTTCATTTACTACGTGTTTTAACCTCAGACTCTGAGTGACTTACTGAACATCTACTCAATTCTTCATTAAAACAAATCCACAATAAAGATGGCCAGACAGAAACTTACACAAATTAAATTCTGTGCCCAGGGCAAAGATTTAAAGAAGGTAATATGTGTTCAGAGCCATTGCTGGGATATATCTCCCTTAGAAAAAAAATGGTACTCTACAGCAAAGAAATAACAGCACCAACTCTTCTGACGGTCACTTGAAATTCAGTCTTTTTAAGACCACACTGTATTTTGCATCTATTTATGTTATTATTATTCTTATATTTCGTTATCTTCTCTCTTTTTCTCAACAGCAAATAAACTGAAGACAGTGCTAATACTGTCCAATCAGTGTATTTGCTTCAATTTACAGTAACACAAGCCAACACAGTACACACCAATGTGCAAAACAGAAGGCACAGGATGGCATTAGCCAGCCATTTGTACAGTAATAAATCAACATCTTGAAGTGTGAAGAAAATGTGTGATCACTATCAGACCATTTTTTTAATTTAAACTCTGAACAGTTAGATTTTGTGATGCAAAATGTATGTAAAGCTACACAGCTACACAGCTAAGAGACAACTTGTATGATTTGTTGACTTACAAGAAGTAATAGCAGTCTACATTGTCTATAAACACCTCTAAGAAATGTACCCAAGGACACCCTCTTACCTTTCACTATTCTAGAAACAATAAACATTTACTAACAAGCAACAATAGACAAATAACATACTTTTGTTTTTACCCTTTATCATAATCCCCAAAACCAAAACAGCTGAAAAATACTGGCTTAGTATGTTGAAACATAAAATGCTATGTCCAATTGCAGCTCTCTCATAACTTGTCTGGCTGCTCAAGAACTGCTGAAATAGTTCCACACAAGCAGCCAAGTCTTCCAGCAGCTATCCATTTCTTAACAGCAGCTATGATCCATATCCAAATTCAGAACACAAATATTATGGGAAATTCTTGCTGAAAATATACCCACATTTAATGCACACGATGAAAATGCCTTTCTCAAAAATCATAGCCAGGTTAAAAGTCAGTGCTTTTAAGAAAACTATTTTTCTTTCTGCAATTTATTGTGGATTTTTACAGAGGATAAACAGTAAAAAAAATGGGCAGAGGGGTTAAGTAGGACTGTCCATGAATGCTTTAAAACTTATTTAGTTTGTGTATGCATACATAGCCCGAAGTGACCAACAACTGTACAAAGCCCCAGTTAAAACCTAAGATGAGCAGTGGGGCAAAGACAATTGCTGGGACTGGCTGCTGAGGGACTGGCTGAAGAAACAGACTGGATGGCAGATGACTCGACATCTAGAGCAGAAAATAGACAAAATTAGATATGGCAGCTGGGAATAAATCGTAAGAGGATAACAGCAGGGATATGTGGCAGATAAGACAGTTAAGGAGGGGAAATTAGGAGACTACAGCTTCTCATTTCAAATTGCACCTTCAAACTGATTCCAAAACTGATTTCAAATTGCACCTCCATATTGAATATGCTCTTTGCTAGAAAGAGTAACACGCAAAATATTTACAACTTTTCTTTTGCCAGTGCTACTCAAAAAGCTCTAAATATTTACAAGATCTTCTCGAACACTTCCGTAATGTGTGAGACTCAAAAAAAAAAAAAAACTAAAACCAAATGAATAAGAATCAAAAGCCTAAAGTAAACAATAAAGAAAATTTAACACAGAATTTCAAAATTTGAGAAGATGAATCCTTCCACTTGTGTAAGAAGCCTAACAACACTACACAGCACAGCTTTAGGGTGAGCAAGTATGCAGTGCTCTAGTTTCATTGATTCTGAATCAACATTTAAAACCTTTTAACCAAGATCTGTTCACAGCAGCATTTTCCAACTACATCTGATAATCAAGGTCCTAGTTAGTAAAGGCCAGGCACATAGCTATCCATTTATTTCTTCCATCCTGCAAACTACAACTCTGCAACCTTCTACTGGAGACAAGCAAGTCATCCAGCCATCAGATTTCTATGTCCTCAGAATATACTAAAACCCATTTCTATGTTCAGGTCCTTACAGACTGCTTGACAGTTGTAACCTTAGTTTTGCAAAGATTCCTCTGGTTTAAGAATATAAATTTCCGGCTAGCTTATTTGACTCCAATCCTGCCCATCATTTAACTAAACCATTGTAGAAGAGTCAGTGGGAGAGGCAGTAAGTGCTTCACCATTACACAGAGGAGTGAGTATGTGCTTGTGTGTAAGTGTATGCCTATACACAGAAAATTACTCATCTCTGACTGCTGGTCACAACTTCTGTATGCAACTATCAGACGAGGAGGAAACACCTGCACTTTTCTAATGGAAGTCACCCAAGCAAGGGTGAAAAAGTGCATCTGGCAAGATCTTACCAGCAAGTTCTTAGTAATAAGCATTTTGCACATGAACAAGAATCATGGGAGGAGTTCAAAGCAGAAGAAAATGTAGCAGACAGGAAAACAGTCCCCAGCAGACAAGGAGGAACAAAAATGGGACATAAAACTCCAAATTCAAGTTCGTGAAGCTCCACGTGTTAGAACAAAAGGAGGCACTAAAAGAAGCTTTACATTTCAGTAAGAAGTAAAATGGTCTTAAATGCTGCAAGACACTATGATGCAGTCAAATACTTCCTGAGGACTCTTGCATGATCACTTGAAGTTTATATCAAAAAAGATTAGAACATCCTCACTATTACATTGCCTCTTTCACTTGCAGTTTATTAAAGTGTGTTAGCTATCACTGCTCACTAGAGCAGTAGAGAAGCAAAAGTGTAAAGTTCTTCAAAAGTGCCTGCCTATCTACTATGTTCTCTTGCTAACCTCAGATGCCCTATATCCAGAAAGATTACACCAGCCTTAACTGTCTTGTTACCTTTAAGTCTGACCTTGCTGGACTAAACTTTTCTTCAGAATTTTGAATTCTATGTGACTATCCCAAACACTATAGCAGAGATTTTTCTACAACTTTCTAACAGCCAAATGGTAACATTACAATGGTAATTCAAGTTTCTGTAGGTTTGTAATGGTTATCTCTACACCATTGAAGGTGTTCCCCTCCCTTAAATTTATCATTCTTCTTTACCAATTACCCAGATTGGAAATAACTAAATATATACATGCCTGTGCATATACATATATGTACACACATACACGCAAGTGATTTGTCCACACAATTTATTGATTTGTCTAAGTACCATTCAAGTGTCAAACGACTGAAGCCTAACTTAGATATTCTTCAATAAAGAAAGCACTGTGAAATACTTTTGTGAACACTTTAAACCACTTTAGACATGTCTCAGCAAAACAGAGAATCTTACATTAACTGGTAGTCTTTGGGCGGACTAGAAGGCAAGTAGCTGAAGATGCATAGAGGTTATCATCAGAATCTTGAAGTATATATGCAATTACATCCCAATGGATGCAGGACTGGAAGGGAACAAGCAAGTTCACAGACAATACAAAACCGGGAGGAGATGCTGACTCCCTCAAAGACAGGGAGGCTCTGCAGAGAGACCTTGACAAATTAGCAGAGATGGGCCATCACCAACTGTATGAAGTTCAACAAGGGAAAGTGCCAGATTCTACACCTGGGATGGGGCAAGCCTGGAGGTACAGACTGGGGAATGAGAGGTTGGAGAGCGGTGCTGTGGAAAGGGACCTGGGGGTCCTGGTCAATGGCAAGTTGAACATGAGTCAGCAGTGCCCTGGCAGCCAGGAAGGCCAAGTGTGTCCTGGGGGCATCAGGCACAGCATCGCCAGCCGGGCAAGGGAGGGGATTGTCCCGCTCTGCTCTGCACTGGGGCAGCCTCACCTCGAGTGCTGGGGGCAGTTTTGGGTGCTGCAATGTAAGAAAGACATTAGCGAGCATCTAAAGGAGGGCAACAAGGATGGTGAAGGGCCTTGAAGAGAAGCCGTATGAGCAGCAGCTGAGGTCACTTGGTCTGTTCAGCCTGGACAAGAGGAGACTGAGGGGAGGCCTCATCACAGTTACAGCTTCCTCATGAGGGGAAGAGGAGAGGCATTGATCTCTTCTCTATGGTGATCAAAGACAGGACCCAAGGGAATGGCTTGAAGTTGTAGCAGGGGAGGTTTAGGTTGGATATTAGGAAAAGGTTCTTCACCCAGAGGGTGGTTGGACACTAGAACAGGCTCCCCAAGAAAGTGGCACGAAGCCTGACAGAGTTCAAGCAGCATTTGGACAATGCTCTTGGGCACATGGTGTGACTCTTGGAGATGGTTCTGTGCAAGACCAAGAGCTGGACTCTATGATCCTTGTGGGTCCCTTCCAACTCAGCATATTCCACAATTCTGTGACAATCTCTCATACACTAAGAAGGTCCATCATTCTAGAAAACATGCCAACAAACAACAGCTAAAGAGATTTTTTATTTCTGTACTCTGAGAGAAACAATGTTTTAGAAAAGGCTGTAGCTAATGTTCCCCTACATGTAAATTGAAGTTTAATGACACTAGAGACAGACATTTGTCATGCCTATACGCACAAACAAGCCTAGCACTACTATCAGTGAAAATTTAGTTAATCTGATGTTTTAAAATATTTTAAGCCCCAATTCTCAAAAACTTACTGTACTTGGAGTATATTCAATTAAATTTTACTGAATTTATTTTCATTAAACTATTTTCACCAATAAGTATTATTCAATTATATTAATAAAAAAGAAAATGCATGTTAAAAGTTACCAGTAACCATTTCTAGAGAAATTAAGCAGAAACTGAAACAATGGGAGGAAAAAGTAAATGCAACTGGACTGCGTATAAAAAAAACTGTTGAAAAAATACATATTCAAGAGACCATTCTTTTCAAGTCTTGGAACAAAGTGATGTGTAGATAAGTGCCAAAAGAATATGCATACCATGACTTCAGATACATCCTATTCAAAACAAATTGTGAGGTGAAACAGTAAACAAAGGCCTCACACCCAGAAAAGTCTACAATGCCAGCTAATATTAGAAATTCAAGATGAGTTTCTCATTTAATCTTTCAAAACAGCTTTTCTCCTCCTTGTCTTCCAACACACTTGAAAATGTGTTATACTCATCCTGTATTTTTCCAAAAAGTACCACATATGGCATTTCTCAAACACGTTCAATTATCACATTCCTGGAAATTTTATGGACTCTTTTGTACCATTTCTATGTAATGCTTTCTAACATGTTACTGAGCTGTCACGCACTGACTTCGCCTGTAAAGCAGAGAAATTCTGCCTTGTAAAAGGCCACAGCTCTGTCTCCAAACCCCTCTCAGTGGAGTGGGTGCCCATGGGCATGGAGGGAAACCTCCAACCAGAGAGGACATTACACTGCACACCAGCAGCCCCCTGCCCAAACTGCACTGCAGATCTGCAAGGAAGGCTTTCCAGACTGCTCCTCTTCTTAAGTTTCTGAACTACATTAATAAAGCAATACTTTATGTAAGGGTGAAAGAGTGCAACTAATGTGACACGCACACTGCATCCAAGGGCACCATTTCAACCACTTGCCTGAACAGTTACTAAGCGTGACTTAGCACTAAGCAACTGAAGTGGAAGTATGTTGACAGGATCTTCAATGCTTTTGGTTTCAGAGTCCATTTCTTGCAAGCACTGATCTACAGCAGTCACCTCATTATTTAGGGTTTTTCCACTCTTCCATGAGTAACAGACCCTTAGTCAAGCATAAATGCATGCATGTTTCAGCTGCCTAGAAGTGGTGATGGACAAGTCATTAGTGACTATTGTATACATTAGCATCCTCAATCTACCCATTTATTTCAAAGCTCCATAATTTAAGTGGTATTACAAAAACAGGTAATTATTTAATACCTATAAGGTATTAAAAGTTGTCTAAAAATAAACCCATTAAAGAAAACTGTGCTTAAAACGCGTCCTATTTTCCAAACTTATCAAGAGAGCTAACAGAAGAAATTTCATCTATCTAAAATCTTTGCTGCTTTTATACCAATGGAGGAACAACCCCCCTGCAAAGTAAAATAATTTCTTTAAGCCAAATAACTGCCTAAGGTAAAAAGCAATGGTTCTCCAATGATTTGCAGCCTTGCTACATTTCCTTCTCCACAGCTCATTCTCTGCCTTTAAAATTACAGATATAGCTGTCAATTTATTTACACTTTATGACATGTTAGTTTATATAATTTCTAAACTTTTGATTCTCAACATTCTCAATCCACCGGTCACAAACAAATTCATGTTATCTACATTTATATAATGTTAATATAGGTGTTGTGGAGAAGATTCTCTAAAACGTGCACTTAAACTCTTAGAAGTGCTTCCACACTCCAGGTTAACACTCTTGTCAGACAGTAATTTTCAAGCTTTTAGGAAAACTTAGCCCAGCCCCTGTTTTCCCAATATGCAATTATCCTACCATTACTATCATTCCCCAAATACATTTGCTTCCTACAGTCTTCCTTAATGCTGACCTTGCAAATTAATGAAGTATAGCCCCAATCAATACTAGTAATTCAGTAATATATCCCAAAGTCAGTTTTACAGATTTATGTTCATCTGAAATTTTTAAGACGTTGAATTTATTAAGTTTGATGCTATTACTTCTATGGTTGCCAGTAGTTGTACAATGTATTATATTTAAGCTTCCAGTCAGACTAATAAAATAGTTCCAAATAAGTAATACGAGAAATGACTCATAATGTCACTATCATGCTCTTACATATATACAAGAATAAAAAATACTTTGTGAAAAAAATCTAGAGAAATCCAGTGAAATAATGTACTTCTAATGAATTATAATACAGTATGAAAAAAAATTCTTAGAAGAATCTTCTCAAACCCAATATAAAAAACACTTAAAACCCTCAGTAAAATTCATTTTTGACATAAGAAAATAAACCAAACCATAAAACAGCACAAGCAGCGTTGCGACTTATTTTACAGTATAAAATTTCACATATACCAGAAAATCAGAAAGTAAAAACCAGTTAACAGGAGATAAAGCTCAGTTCTAGAAGACTGACCATGCCATCAAACCTACAGTGATCTTAATTTGAACATAACTGAACATCAATGAATAGCTCTTCATTAAAACAGCAGTGGAAATCAGATTAAATGTATAGTAAGATATGGAAGAGACTTCAAGAGTAGATGGCCTCCTCTTCTTCCTCCCCATCTCCCATGACAGAGAAGGTTAAAAATAGAGGCTTCCGTTTCCTTAGATTATTTCACTTTAAACTTTTCTAGAGCACTGAAATAGCTACTTTGCAAGCTTCCTACATTTGTGTTAGAAAAGGAATGTTAAAAACACACATTTACAGCAAGTCAGGAAACTGACTTCTGTGGTTTGCATTATTATTATCATTTGTAAATGACAAGTCTCTCTAGAAGTGGTAGGTATCTCTTCCAAAGCTTCCTTTTGGATATTGTTCACCCAAAGATCTCTTGCACCACATAGTAACGTATTTTGGGAATAAGCTGTACTGGCATATTTTTCTATATTTATGCATTCCTTTGCAGTTAGTAAATGCAGATATTTTCAGTGCACAGTGCTCAATTCCCCATATCCAAAAGCAGCTCCTGTACTAGGAAGGAAAGCTTAAGATCTGTAAAAAGACAGCTTCAGCTCCCTCCCTCCCTGCCCTGAGCCTTCGAGGAAGTCAGCCACAGGAAGCCCCTAACTTCCACCATGGCAGCACAAAGTGGCCCCAGCTGTCCAGGTCCATATTTTAAGGTCAGAAAGTCACTGTCATCATCAGCTGGTAATCCTTGCATCTAGCCCAACCTCACGGGTGACCTAGAGCATATCTTCCATAGTGACAAGAGCAGTGTTTGTAAATATTAGAAAGATGTACATAGCAGAATAAGCACCGGAATTCTTTATCTGGAAGCACTTCATATCAACAAACAAGAAGTAGCAGGTATCTAAAGTTTCCTGCAAGATGCTGTTGTATCATCTGCACATTACTATAATGCAGTGCCACCCATTCATTAGGAAGTCTGGTATGCTTCGTTAAGCATTCCCTCATTAGGCAATTTTTTTATTGCTTCTTATTCTGCTAGAGTAGAGTTGCCTTGGCTGAAGTTCTCCCTCCTGAGGGTGTGCCTCCTTCTCATCTCTTGTAAGAAGGTCAATTAAAACAGCTCTGCCAGTTGAAACAATGAAGCACAGGAAAAATGCTGTCCTGTCCCTCCCCACCCCCCTGCTTCAATTCTTATAACAGTCTCCCAGATAATCTCAGCACTGCTAACCCCGGGACCTGAATTTTGTAGGTATCCTACTATCCCCAAGGAAAAACATTCAAGTTTGGTAAAGGTACAAGGGAGTTGAAGAGGGGAATATTGTTGCACATGCTCATCATAACTCTGTGAAGTACAGAAGCTCAGGTCTTTGCAGATTTAATCTCCACTGAACACATGCCAGCTTCTCAGGGCCTCTCTTGGCTACACAGCCACTCAACTCCAGTGTTCCAGGACATCCGAGAGGACTGCTCCAGCTGCAAGGAGCAGCTCCAGAAAAACAATTCCAGTACAACCCTGCTCCTTCCAGGGAAAGAGACTAGGAAGTCAGTTTCTCCCTCCAGTCTCAATGCAACCTCTGTTAGCACCTGAACATCGTGGAGGAAAAGAAGGAAGCAGGCACACAGGGATACAAAAGAATAAGATGGGAAGCAGGTGCTGAAGAAGAGGCGGTGGCAATCAGAAAGCAATGAATGATCCAAGGAAGCACAGACAGAGAAATAGGATAAGCACAAGGAGAAAGACTAACAGCAGAGCTCAAGCAGAAGGGACTGGCCAGCAGCAGTGTGAACAGGCCACAGCCTATCTGGCTGAATGGGGAAAGAAAGTAGCCTCTACATTCCTCAGTTCTGTGACTGCACATGGCTCTGTTCTTCCCTGTGCTCTCCACTCCAACTATACCGTAAATCCCACCTGCAGTTTTGTATGAAAGCTCGATTAACAACTTGGTACCATTGAACTGAAGAGATCCCCGCTGCCTTCCAATGTGTCCCCCTCTGCTGCCATAACCTGCACAATCCCATCACTCCATAGCACAGCTACTTCTAACACTCATCAGACCACACAGTAAGCTAAGAGTAGGTATGTTTCAACTCACCAGAACTTCAAAAAAAGTAATGGAGAAAGGGGAAAGTAGCAATTTCAGGGGGGTTACCGTGGGTACTGAACAGAGATTATTTTGCTATCAGACGAGCAAAGAGGCAATGTAGAAGAGGCACAAGGTGAGCAAGATCTACTATTCGTAACAAACTACTAGCCTAACTTGCAGTATACTATGGGTACACTAAGCCTCACTCAGGTTGGGGGAGGGGAAAGGAAGAACCAAAAAACCCACCCAGACAAAATCAGAACAGCCACATAAAGACAGTTTCACAACAATGACAATGCAGACATGAATTCTGGCATTTTACAATGCGTGATCTATGTTTGGCTATGCAATTTTAATAAGCGTGAAAAAACCACACAGATGCATCACAAAAGCATCTCAGGAAGAGAGCATCGAGGATCCATATCAGCCTTCTAAAGTTTAGAGGAAGAACACAGCCTATTTTAAAAGTTTCTGCGAAACTTAAGTATACAGCAAATGAAAAACTAAAACCTCAAAGCACCTTTGAATATCCACTGCTAGACAGTGGTACTGTAGCCCCCCAGAAGAATAATCCCCAATATGAATACTTCTTTCAGTGCTCATGGAAGGTTAAGACCTAAACACATAGGATATTGACATGGATAACATGCTTGGGAATCAATTAATTAATCCATTTATCCATTAAGATTGTTAAAAAAAAAAAAATACCACGCAAACCCACACACCAGAGCTGTGCAGGAAATAACTAGATATTCATGCAGGAAATTAACTACTAAAGCACGTGAAATGATTGATTGACCAAGCAACCATTAAAGAAAAGCATGCGAAGGAAACGAGCTACTTTGTTTTGAGTCATATCCTCAACTATATACTCCCTAAAAACTATTTTTCCACAGTAACTGCAATTAAAATCTCTTCCCAGCTTCTCTTCTTTTTCTCATATAAGATCAAGTCTATCTTTAATACAGAAAGCACTCGCTCACATGCAACCACAGAAAACCCACAAAGGCGTCAGAAATGCAGATTAAATGAACTGCACGAAAAACTGAATTAGGAAAAGAAAAGCATCTGCATTTCCATGAGGCTTGTCTGGTACTAAGTAACAAGCAGGTTGGACTCATTCAGAAGAGAAATAGGGTTTATGTCCGACATATTAGAATTCTAAGTTCTAGCAGAAGGGACATATGTTTCCTTTATTTAAAATACAGAAAAATATCTGTCTACAGAAATTATGCAAAATCTTGTCAGAGTAACTGTTTCCTGCATTTCACAGCCTTTTGTGTTGATAGCAGAGGAAGCACATAAAGTTTTAGTTTCTTTAACTCCAATGCACCTATTTTCTTCAAAACAATTTATATGCAAGATCTAACCATCAATAGGGCCTCCCAGTCTCTGAAGTGAGGATGGTAGGCAGAACTGTCTCCTAGACTTAGGAGATCAACAGCAAAATTTTAGATAGGTATCAAACTTTTCCCAACAATATTAGCTATTTCCAGTTACTGAAAGATCTACTGATTCAATCTCTGAGTAGCCTGAAAGAGAAAAAACATCCACAGTTTTCAGAAGTGTTGTAAGCCTGCTTGCTTAGCTGGGCTGATGAGCAATGCTTCAGGAGATCCAGTAAAAGGAGGGCATGAAGCAAACTGAACCACGACTGCTATTCCAGATGTGTGCTGAAAAATTTGTGACTCAAGTGTGTTTAACAGAGCAGGACTTCAAAACTTACCACCAGCTTCTCAAATGCTATTAGGAAACCTGAGTGCACTGAAAGGGAAACTGGCACATGGGAAGGCAGGACAGCGTACAAGTCTGACAGGAAAATCCCGGAAAAACATGGTAATGACTCTTACATTCCCTTCTCCACACAATTTCATGTTCTGTCATTTCTAAAAACCTTTTAACCATTATCTATTAAGCAAGAAGAAAGCCTCTCCAAGACAGCTGTGGAAAAGAAACAGGAGTACTCCCTCTTTCCTCCCCCATCCTGTACATATGCCACAACTGAACAAATAATTTGAAGATATTTTCTCACCATTTCCTAGACTGCTGCTGCCAGGAAAGCCTGTCTTCTGCCGTCACCCTTCGTCCAGCTTCCTTCTGCAGGTCTTACTTCCCCGTAAGTGAACCCAGATGCTTACATACATAGCCATTCTCTGCTCTTCCCAGCATGAAATCGTCAGGATTCTTATGCACAGGATTTGGTTTTCTGATTTCATACGGCCACAGCACAACAAGGAATTACTAAAGACAGAAGCTGTCAGAAGAGCAAAGGTCCATCCCTTCCCTCTTCTTCATCACAGTTTAAAGACCTAAATTTTTAATGTCCTCAAGTTAACTTCCCTGACAATTTTGCCCTCAAATTCTGATTAGAATACAATGAAGATATCACCAGTTAAATAAATTATTATCATATTGCATTAAATCTATTCCTCCCCCATGCAATTAACAAGGTGTTTCTAACAACCATTCAGCAGCATGGCTTTTCAGCCTATCCGGTCATCTTTATTCATTTTTCACAACAGCCTTCTGAGGCAAGGAACCTCACAGCCCAGCCAAGTTAAACTGTTGCTGTGCTACATTTTAGTGGAAGCCTGAATTTTACAGATATGACTGGTCTGGGCCCCCTCCTACCCTCTGGCCATATATTGAGCAATGCATCTTACTCACAATGACTTAATGCTTCTAATTCCTGCAAAAATTAAGTTTTATGGAGACAATTAATTTTCCCTAACTCCTCTCAACAAAGAAGCAGTAATAAACACACCAATTTAAGACACCAGTCAAGTCTTAAGTGGAATGCTGATTTGGGCAAGAATACTGATCCCACCCACTCCCCAAGAACCAAAGCCCAAACTCTCTAAAGAGAGCACCATGCAAGGCAACATATCAGCTACAACACTCTGGACCACGTGCTTTCTGAGGTGGCACTACAGCGATGGTGAGGGCAGACACCAATGCACACACGCACATTTCTACTGATTGAATAATCTGTATTTCTCAAAATTCCAGCAAACACATAAAAAGGGCACTTTTCTTCTTTGTAGAAAGTAAGTGCTGACAGAAGCAGAGGACAGGATGACGTTGCTGTTGCCGTAATACAAATCCAGAATACTTAAAAGGATAATACACCATTTATTGACAACTGACTCAAAACAATTTCATAATTTAACAACTTATGCAATCCAAGAACACCATAAAAGTAAACAAAAAAAAATTTTATGGACTCTGATATTAGAAAGGAAACTAATTACATAAATGCCATTTTTAATAGTAGCTTGTTCTAACACACGGTTTAATTTAATAGGTATTAAATATATTGTATGAATGGACAAGTTCTTCTGGCAACTTTTAGCATCCATCAAACATCAATGTTGAGAAGAAAAAAAGAAATCATTGTTTCCAGAGATCCAACATAAAAATGAAATTAATTTCTTGCTTTTCTCAAAAAAAAACATGAAAATGAACTTGCCTTGCCCTCAGTAAACAGTCCATCCTCGTGTATTTTGTACAATTAAGCCCAGCACATTGTTCCGTTGTTTTGAACCTACATTGCTTTGATCTTCAATTTCCAAAACAAGAGAACTACAAAAGCATTCTCAAACACACCTTTTAGATCAGGCATGTGCTTTCCCATGCACCCACATATCAATGGCACAGATTGCGCTGTTCCCTTGACATTGCTGCCAATTGCAAGCTTTTGTAAGTGTAAATTTTGACTGTACACAATATACAGCTACCCAAACAATGACAAAAATGCTTTCTTAGTACGGTCTCCATTTTCTTTCCTGTAAGCACATAAATGCCATCTCACAGTACCGGGAGCAGTCTAAGCCCTCCGGAGCCGCAGACAGCCAGTTCCACAAAAGGATGGCCAGCTCCAGCAGCATCTCTGTGAGCACCACAGCAGAGTCACTGTGCTGCATCACAGCACGTGCTCCTCCAGCTCCTTTCAGTGCACAGGAGGGGGAAGGTTTAACTTAGCCTTCCAAGTGATTGGATCATATTAAAAATACTCCTGAAGTCATGGCTTTATTTCAAAGATCTTTGCTTAAGATAACTTTATTATATACAAGATGCTGTACTACTGCAAATCAAATGGTAAGAACATTATCAATCCATTTAACACTGGTGATACATCTTAAGATAATACAGATTTTATGCATAATTTATAAATACAAACCCAGAAGAAATAACTAGAGCCTACAGCTTACACAAAAAGAACATTAACTGATTTCTGTAAAGAAAGTAACATTACAGTAAAGGTACTGTAAATTCATATTAGAAATTATCTACCCCACACAAACATTTCTACATTTGTCCACACAGGATGTTTCCAGCAGACTCAAAGCAGCTTTGCCCTGGCTCCCATAAGTACAGCTTCCAGCTACTTCAGTGTGGCACAGAGCTCCATCTAATATAACCTAGCCTACACAGGGCTTGTTAGCTCAGGTTTGGTGATGAATTAACCACAGCCACTGGCTCACAACCAGCTCAAAGCATGAGCCAAATTTGCAACATAGCATTTAGACACAACTGGCAGCGTCTCATAATGAAATTGCTTACTCACCTTATTCACCTCACTTACTTCATCTAGTGGAATAAACTACTCACCCGTATTGCTACACAAAAAGCATTCATATGGAAGATCGAGGGCCCTGTTTACTCACACCTTAACTTACTGAGCTTTTCCAGGTAGAGAAATCTGTGCTTAGCGAAGGTCAAAACCAAAGTGAACAATTTTTGCTGACAGTGAAACCAATGGCACCCACTGCCCTTGACAGTATTTCACACAATGCACCTCTGATACTTATGAACAAAAAAATGACTGCCAACAGCTCCAAGAGGTACATTAACAGCAGGAATGATAAACCTTCAGCAGGACTCTGGCTCTCTGCTCAAGATTACACTTTTTGTTCATGCATATAGGAAACCAAACCTAAAAGCACAGACAACTCAGCCTAACAGCTACACTGGAAACTTAAATCTAATGCTTTTTTTCATTTGTACATGAATAGTGCATCCACTGCACACACACTACAGAATGATTGAAGTCCAAGTCTGTATCACAAAATCTGGCACATTAATCTCAAAATGTATTTCTACCATTTAATAGGTAAAAGCACTGCTTGGCTTTTAGGAATTGGCTCCTTTTTCAAACAAAACTGGCTACTAGAAATTAGCAGACAACAGGGTCATTAAAAAAAAGAAATCAAGGGCTCATAGTCCCATCTCCTATAAAAATATGGATATGTGATATGTAAATATTTTTATTAATAACACAATTAATAGACTTAAGTCTACTTGGGTTTTTTCTATTGATAAGTTTTCTAGTTTTAGGGAAACCCCCTAGATAATTCAAATACCTGTGGAAGTTTATGAAAGTAGGAGGACTAATGGAAAGTGAGAAACACATGTTCACACCCAATCAGGTATCAGAAAATCTGCTCAGGAGCAAGCGAATGCAAATTGCCCAAACAAAAGGCAAAAAGCATCCAGCAGAACTTTCACCTTCCCAGACACCAAAGTCAATCAGCCATAAGACTCAAACCCACAGGAAACCAGGCTTCACCAGTTCCGGTACTCACGGAAATACCTGATTTCTATAAATGGTAACATTTTCCATATAACATCTATCGAAGCTTCTTCAGCCCATCAAACTCTGTACCCTGCAAGGCATCTCCCTGCCCTACCCTAGACAAGCTACCCAAATATTTTTCCTTCCAAATGTTATTTTCTTTAAAAATACATGAAATATTTCCTTTAAAAATCCACAGCTAGTCCTATTTATGTGACTACTTGCTGGGTGGAACAAAGTTAGATGCTAAGCTGGAAATACCATAACAGCTGAGTATTTTAACTGGCAACACCCTTGTAATGACATGCCTGTGTGTCATATCAGCTAGAGACTCCACAACCTTACAAATCTGACATCTCCCATCTTGAAAGAGTGATTTAGCAGGTTTACCAGAATTTCACATGCGCATGGTCACAGACAATCTTGCATTAAAAATACCCAAGAGCATTGTATAAAGTGTATATTAATGAGTTTGACACTTGTCACTAATGACTTCAGTACCCAACTCAGGCAGGTCAATACGCCATTCCTCCAAAACTGAATAAAACTTTTGTGCCACATCATAATATGATTTATGACACGGTATTTTTTCTGTAAAATAAAAGCCCAAAGTCAAGGTCATATATTGCTTTTAACACTGAAATTTTATCTCTTTCCAGATAAAAATCAATAGCCTTATTACCTGTACTGTTCCATCACAATAGGTGTGCACTATTTACACAGATTAGCAGTGTTATACAAGGAACCTGCTCTAAATAAACATAAATTGTATCATAAGGATGCTACAATTCATTGTACATCTAACACCACTGGGCTTGGGAGATTTTTTTTTCCCCCAAAATCTGAAAGCAAACATATGGTAGTACATACAAAGACTATACTAAACCTTCCTTATCACAGGCACCCAATGTATTTCCCAAAGTTTGCTGCTTAGTATTTTAAAACTTCAACTTTGCTGAGGCTTATTTTGCTGCATTTTAAAAATGTAACAAAGCAGGGGAGAGGAGAGAACTGAGCTATGGCTGGATTCGGTAATCCAGTAGATATCAGAGTCTTGACTAAATATACTTCTCCTGATTAAAAGCGACCCACCCTTGAGAATCAAAGAGACAGAAATTTGGAGACCTGCCAGTTCATACAATAACTATGTTTATTTGTCTTAATAAATATTTAAGAAACATGACTTGTGGTGTTTGATACAACTGCGACCATGGTTAAAAGGCCCCTCTCCATGACACAAGCAAATACAGCCTATCCTCTTTATTTGTCCGACTTCTTTTCGACATTCAAGGCTAATCTAGTTTTAGGTCAGGAAAGACTGCGGTCTATCATTTTAAACAAACCATTGTAGTAAAACGTGAACAGGAAATTCCTAACTACACTGTTCAAAGAACAATGATTAGAAAAACAACACAAGCTCACAAAGCACAAGAAGGGCAGTCTGGGTGGAAAATAAAAAAAGCATTATACACATACATACCTTGCTCATTTTACTTTTCCCCTGCCAGCCCCCACTCCCCACAACGGCCAGGGGTCCTTCAGACCTTACCAAGGGAGAAACCTTTGGATCCAAAGGGGGAAAAGTGCAGTATATACAGCTCTGTCTGATACCTTGGAAATATCCGGCCTGCGGGAGTTAGTGCAGGCATGCCATTCATTCCACAACATATAAATGCCCTCTTTAGAGCCTCATCCAAGCAGCAGTTTCATTTGGATTTTGAGGCACAGGTCTGCCTTGTTTTTCAATAAGCTGCAAGCTATTTTTGCCATGAAAAAAAAACCCCAACATTTTAAAAGTGTGCCTGCCTAGCATACACAGAGTATATAAAATGAGTAAAACACGGACCCAAGGAAAATCTACTGTATTAGAACTCTATTCATAGCACAGATTTCTATCTTCTAAAAGAAACAAAACCCCAAACACTTAAACCCCCAAAAGCAAAACAAAACTTATGTATTTTAAATTCTACCAAGTGTACTATCTTAAAACGTTCAAAAATTCTTTAACCAAAGTGTTCTCACGACTATTTTGAAATCATTCTTGTAAAAATCTGGACAATTGACCATCTTCACTAATGGGAAGGAAAAAAAAAAGTATTCCTAATTTGACTAATTCACTTTTAACATCATGTACTAACATTACATTAAGAGCCTATTAGTCTGTATAACATTTGTTTTTTTTCTTTACAGAAAACCTAGAAATACCTGGATACAGGTATCAGTGTTAAAATCTTCATCCACTTTGAGAAATAAGCTTTTGAGCACATACATAAAAAGGTGAAAGACAGAAAAAATGAACACAGGATCTCAAAAGACTTGCATTTTAAAGAACAGTATTCCACAGTCAGGACACTACCCGTAGTTTCGGGGTGTTCCGAAGGGAACCAGAGGTTGGGACACAGGGTAATTGGTATTTTAAAGAGAACAGAAAAGCCTTTTATAAATGTTCCATAGATTCTAAATGTAAGGAAAATAAACTTAGAGTTGTGATTAAAGTAAAAAATGAACATGATTTTCTTTATCAAGTCACTTCAGAAAGAATAAAACAAATATCTTAAGAACCATATGGGCAAACAGGCATATGTGCAAAACTTCAAAAACTCCAGATGTTCACATACCAAACATAATTACCCCAAAGGAGATATTCCAGAAATTTATTACAGTATGTTTTAATGATAAAATGAGGCAGCTATATTTTAAAACTACAAAACTTTTTTAAAATTCTGAACATATTACATGTTAGAAGAAAAAAATTACCAATATTCCCTTTCAGATACTATTTCCAAAAGAAGGAGGTAATGGCAAAAATCTTTGTACAAGTCAGAAAACAGAAAAAGGGAGAGAGTCTAACTCAAGGATCCAAATTGAGTCCCATCAGCAGTAATGAAAGTGCATTATTGCCTTAGGGCTGTTTGGCAGATATTATGAGACAGAACAGAGGACACATCTCACTCCTAGCAGGCAGATGTCCAGAGAAGAAGATCAGCTACACCATCGCTGTAACCGAAGCCCTGAACAGGCACGGACAGATCTACAAGATTACTCCCAGAAATAATTTCCCTAACACAATATTACAAGTGAGTTCACTCTACATACAAGTATTGGTATTTCAGTGGGAGAAGTTTGCACAAATGAACTACTTTCCACAATCACTGGAGCTTTACTTGGCCTATTTCCTGAATATTGTGACAAATTTTATGACAACTGGTTTGAAAAAAACATACATATATCTTCATTCATATGAATCACCTGCTGTTTTGTCTTTTATTAAGTCATAAAAAAAACACCCTATAACCTGGCTTAGCATGAAAACAGGTTTACATCTAAGTTCTATGAAATATTCAAGGTTTTTTTATATTTACTTTTGAGAAAACTTAAGACCTTTTTCCTAAGCACATGACGCACTCCAAGAAGACAAAAAGTTGGGATATCAAAATCTGTGCCAAACTTTCCAGAAGCCATTTCTGAAAATTAAAAATTAAGGTAGCTGATAATTTCCTAAAAGGCCTTGAATCCCTAAGAACAGATTCAGTACAAAGAGTAAGGAGGCTGACATTTACAGCCAAGGACAGGAAACACTACTATGACTTTTCTTTAAAAACTGAAAGCAACAAAAAAACCGTCACAAAACTAATCATGGCTCAGCAAATCTTCCACAGATCACTCCCCACAAACATTTCTCAACTCCAACCTTCCAGATGTAACATCAGAATAATGTTTACTAACAGAAGTACTGAGATTATAGCCATCAACAAATATTGTAGATTATAAATTGCCTGAAATTTCAGATGATTAAATGACATGGTACAGACCATTCACATACATTTGTGTTTAGATATTTACTCATGGACTAAAAAGGCTCTTTGCTCCAAAAGCCTTCTATCATGTCCAACTGAAGAATTTTGTAACACTTCAGCAAAACTTCATGTAAGTGCAGCATACAGAAAACTACTAAAGAAGACAACCAGGAATTTACAAAGTAGCTTATTTTACAGTAAGAAAATAATTCCTGGAACTGGAAATACAGTATCTTCATTGCACCATCAATCCATCAGAATCCAAGAATCAGCCTGATCACAAACCTCTTGACATTTTACTCCAAAAATAGGCTAAAGGGAAAGATTTTGTATAAACCAAAAGTTAAAGGGTTTATTTCACAATTTCTTGGGGAAAAAATTGTAGCTATACCGTATTAAAAAAACAAAACAAAAAACCCCAACCAACCCATACAGAACACACAAAATATACCAACCTACAACTTTAATTCTGCTTAAGACAAGTATGCAGGGTGCAGCACTTAAATTTTTCCCTCAACAACATCATCATCTTCCTGAATAGAAAACATTAAGTAACACACTTACAGTAATCATACTTCACACTGCAGATCAGTTCCAAGGAACTCAGCTGAAAGTAGCCATTCACTAAGATCAAAGAAAACACTTCTTAAATTCAGTGCATGACACAGTGTTCTGAGAAATCAAGAAGTTGTTTAGCTGAATCAGTACCCGCAACTCAATATACAAAGAATCATTAAATACAAACAACACAAAAGAAAGGATAAGGACAAGCTCTAGGATCTCTCCTTCTGTCTCTCTACACACTCCCCTTGACTAAGGCAAAAGGCTTAAGAAATCTCTTATTTCTTTAAGTCCTATACATGTTGTAGCTACCTTTTAGTAATGCAGATAACTGAAGAGTTGTTTCTTTCTGCAGTCCTGGCTGTATGCAAGGACATTAAAATACTGGACCATGCATGCATTAAGCTGCATTTCCAAGGGTTGAGAACTGTGTGAAATCAAAAAGAAGTTTTCACAACAGATATTCCTCTTTACGACATGACATTTACTCCCAAAGTTCCTCTACAGCCAACACAAAATGATGACTAGGCAGTCTAGATACAAAATACAGCTGATCCAAAAATACCTGACCATTTTTAATTAAAATGCTTTTGCTTTCCTTCTGGGGAAAATGATTTTTTTAAAACCTTTGTGAAATATGGAGATTTAGTTAAAACTATATCTTCTGCCATACACACAAGACAGAAGCATCAAAATCTAATTGCAATTAAGAAATGGGCTACAATGGATTTTCAAAGTACTTTCAATAGAAAAATTCAGCCTCCGAAGCATTATCAAATGAAGAACCTGGAAGCTCACAGGTGTAAGTCTATTAAGGCAAGGATTGTATTTGATTGCTTGAGAGGAATCTCAAAGAAAAGCAAGAAACAAGTCCATCATTTCAAAGTAGAACATTTTTAACCATCTTTCTGCAAGCTGGTACTAGTGAACATTTTTCTAAGCAAATAATTCTATAATTTAATTGTCCCAACTGAGCAGCTACATTAAGCACAGAAGTAGTATTCAAACGCCCGTGCAGAGTCTTGAGCACATGGTGCTTATTTATCACAAATCTCAGTACACCCATAACCACAAGAGCACCACTAGGCTTTCCCTTGAATAAACTATGAGCTGGCAGAAAAGCAAAAATGAAACAAACCAACACAGAGTAGCATACTTTTTTCCAAATGTTGCCAATCAGTACACTGCATACAAGCATATACAAATATACAATATGAATATAGATGTTTTTTATCCAAATTTTGACAAATTACCTATTGCAGTTCCATCTACAACCATTTCCAATTTTTTTTTAACGATATGAAGTAGAGATCAATTATCCTATCTCTAACAGATGATCATCAGGTTAATTTGTGTTAATTATCAATTATAGTGTCAAAGGCTATTTAGATGCTACTAAAACAGACCTTTGATCTAACAGGCATGATGGTCATGAAATCAATTTTTTCTTGGGTTTTGTGGTTAACTTATTCTGAAGTTTGGGGTTCAAGGATTTTTACCTATGTGCCTTATCATATCTTTAATACTGTGATTCTTAGTCTTATCCGGAAGATGTAATCTGGGGGAAGCAAAAGACACGCAAGTGTTCAAACAGTTATTTCAAAACACATGCACTTCTTTCTCCATATCCTAATTGTCCCTACACTGCCCAAAGAAAAAAAAAAAAAGGTAGTGTAGTTTTCATTCTGTAATTCTCTTTTAAGCACTCATAGAATTGCTGTTCAAGTCAAGTAACTTTGGATTGTATCCACGTTTGAGAAGTGGGTCACAATTTGTTTATGCTATAGAATTAGATAATTATGCAGTACTTCAGCTGCCTTCCCAAACATGGATGGGCCACTCTTTCTAAGAAAATGTTGAGCATTAAGGCTTTTAGAAGTCTTATTTTTAGCTGTTTAAACTGCAATCCAACATTAAATAAATCAATTTTGAAATATTATGCATTTTCAGCTTTGATACAAAACTTTGCATTTTGCCGTAAAGAATCCTAATCACTCTGTGTGTGAAAGAGTTTCAGCCTAAGTACAATATAAGTCAAAATAGTTTCAACAAGATTCTCCATAGATATTTCATCTTGAAAATAACTCTTTCAGAACGCTATGAAAGATAGCCTTTGATTCTCTGTTGCTGGTTCAAGGGTGTTGATATCACTGCACTTTATTTTTGTCCCACTGCCAATTAAATATACTGAAATAGAAAAGTCTTTGAAAACAAAAATAAAAAACATAGTTGCTTTAGGTTTTGATATTTACTAACTCAGCCCTTGATGGCAATCAGCTCCCTCAGCCAAAGAGTGAACACTACAGCACAGAACTGCCTCCATCCTGCAAACCATGAGGAGACCACCAAGCTCATCTCTGGATGCAAAAGCCTTTCCTACTCCAGCCAACACCCACAGAAAAGTAGGGAAACAAACTGAGAACAGTCCAGCTTATTTGATCATGCAACGTGTGCCTAGAGCAAGCCTTGCCAGGAGTGTAGCAGTATTAAATGGCTGACTCGAAGGATTCAATCAGCTATTAAAAGTCACAGATCATGTCTTGCCAAGCTTTTAGCACACTCTCATTGTATTAAGTCCAAATTAATTTTCCTATCTGGGACAGAATCAAGAAATGATCAAGGTAGCATGGCAGAACAAAGCCTACACCCCCATTCCCTGCTATTAATGACTAGTTAAGAACTGAAGGATTTATTCTCACGAAATAGGCTAGATTGGTATCAAGGAAAAAGAACACATCATCAGTCCCTGCTCCTCTCCACAAGCAGAGACAAAAATCTTGTTCATCTAATCCAAATATTACAACCTCCTCCTCTATGGCCTGGCAATTTCCACCTGCACATATTCACCTCCCTTAAAAAACTCCCCAGATGCACTGTAATCTTTTGATGAGTTCTCGCTCCAAACACTGGTGACAAAACCACCTTTTAAGTCACCCAAATAGCTGCTCTGTGGTTTTATTATTACCTTGACATGCCTTTTCACGCTCCATCCCTTCCTCAGTCACACCCTACACTTCTACACCCAACTGAGATCTTCCTTGGAGGTGCTCCACTGTCAAGATCCTTCCCCCATCTATCTGATCTTATACTCACTTCCCTCACACACACCTCCCAAACACACATCTGGTCCAATTCCCTCACACACCAACTTTGTTCCCTGTCAGCGATGGCAACACTCACCACTGACTTCACCAAGTCTTTAGTGTTTCCAAGCTGGTGATGATACCACAAGCTCAGTCCCCAGATCAGTTCTGCTACTTGCAGCTCTCTCACCTCCTAATAGCCACTTCAGTGCTGCTACTTGACTAAAAAACTGACTCTGACACGTATTCTTCTTCTGTTGGCCTTTAAACATCTATCTTATGAGTGAAAACTGATTCCCTCCTTTTAAAACGTAACTTGAAGCCTGTTTAGAGATGTGTTGTTTTACTATGGGAGTATTTTAAAAATCAGTAGTCAAGGCTGCCATTCACAAAGAGGATTTACTCAAAGAAGGTTTTAAACTGACTCATCACTTTTGCCTAATCCAATTCCTTATTGAATCAAACTTAATTGACATAAACCACTTAAATACCCATCTGCCCCAAAGGTTAAGTCAGCTTAGGGAACTCAACCAGCTGAACACTACCCTTCCCCAAAAAAGGAGACATGAAATACCGCATAGGGTTGGGGTTTGTTCTCATTTTTCTTACTGCAAGGTCAGATAAGCAAGGGTACCAGTGCAAGAGAGGGGTGAGACCATGTGGTTTGGCAGGGAGGACATTACTGGTTTTGGCAGCAGTGAATTATTAGCTCAAGAGCACTATATTGCCAAACCTTGCTGAGCGTGCTCCCTGCCCTGCCACAGCAGGCAACGAGGTAGGAAAAATACCTAGAGCATGTTTTCTTTACCTTGCTTCTTTCAACCAGAAACAAGTTGAAGATTACTTAAAGGTTGCAATACTGGCTGACTGCTGGTGAATGTGAACTGTCACATCTGCAGCAGATAAGATATTCAGGAAGTTCTATTTTTAACTGTAGGCAGAAAAGTATTAAGTTTTACTTTTTTCAACAATATATCAACAAAATACTTCTGTTTGGCCTCACATACAACTTTACAAAGCTCTACCTTCCAACAAACAACACAAAATTACAAACCAACATTACATTTAATAGGCACGTCTGTGAAGCCTGTTAATAGGGCTCTACTATAGATAAGTTTCTAGGTTTTTTTATTGCCTACAAGTCATTTGTTCTTATGTTTGCACAGTGTTGTCACTGTATTTACATTTCTAAAAACATGAAGTCGTTATCTCTCAAACTAATCACTAGAATCCAAGCCTAAATAGGAATTTTTTCTCCAGATAATAGAACTTAAATCCCAGCCCTCACCTTCTGACATTTCAAATCTTGCATTCTCACATATGCAGATCCTGAAAAGCAGAGATTTCCCTTGCCATACCCTTTAGAAGATACACTAATGCAAACACCCAGTTTTCTTTTCAAAAAGCCTGGTGCTGTTTAATTACAATAAATTCAACCACTATGTCTATACCAACTCAGATACACACTAATTTACAGATATATAAAAATAGCGAAGTACCTTCTCTGACAGTTTCAAGCACGGACAAGTTCCAACAGATCAGGGTTTCTCAGTTTGCAAGACCCAACACAGATGTGAGTCAATACCATGTCACAGAACCCTTCAAGAAACAGCCCTCATAACACGTGCCATCACACTGCTGTAACACACTCAAGTCACAACTGCTAATTTAGTCCTTTCTATCATGCACACAAATACAATAAGGCAGGTGTCTACATTACATATCTAATTGCTGAAAATACTTCCATTAAGAGGTAAAAACTACATCACAATAAAACCCCTTCACCTTTAACAAAATGTTAAGAAGCTTAACAGCAGTGGCTTTTTTGTTAATGAGGTTTCTGTGGCTCAATAGATGTTTTGATGCTTTAGCACACATGCATTAGGTCTCGAAATTTTATGCTGCCTAAGCCAGATTTTCAAAGGATATGTATTTTAACTAATAAAAACCAATTAAATAAACTATATATCACTATTATTGTACTGTAAGAAAAACCTTTTATCTTAGGAAGAATCAGTGGATGCCTTCCACCTCTACTTTTCAAGAGTCTGAAAAACTACTAAAAACATTTAGAACACTCAATGACTGGAGATGTAGCACTTATTTATAACAATGTTGAATTACAGGAAAACATGAATGCTCACTTCATGCAGGCACTGCTTTTCCCCCAGCAATATAAATCTGAAAAGAAATTAGGTTACTTTTTTAAAACATTTAAATCAGAGAGGTGAGATCAAGGGGGAAGAGGGGGAAAAGCAGTAATTTAGAAGTTTTTACCATGAATCAGCTGATTAACATTGTAACATGTTAACACCTAATCAGAGCCTACCAATCAAACAAAAGACTCAGCTTGAAAAACATACCTAATACCAAGTAACGTTAGCTCTAGGATGCTTGTGTCTTCATTCATTTTTAATCATAAACATTTTCATGGGATTCACGCATAATATGAAGTTAAATATCTGTCTGAAAACCTACCAGACAGGATGAAAAAAAATATGACTGTATCTCCCTCATGCCTCATGAAAGGCAGAGAAGTAGATCTATCGTGGCATATGTGAAGCTTTCAAAACAAATGTCAGCTACAGCATGCCCTTAAAAATATTACTGAATTATTCTGAGCAAGAACTAAAGCACAAATATGTGCAGATTGCCCAAAGAGGCTGAGAGCACTGCAGCCCTTTCTCAACACCATTTGCTGCAGCATGTATTCCCAGTCACATGCCAGGAGAGCAGTCACACAGCTGCATAGCTTTCCCATCCACACTGTGGCTGTATCCAGGCTTGACATTTGCACAGAAAATTCAAAACATCTGGATCTCAAGTACTGTTTTATATGCAATGCTTTTTATATAAATTCTATCAAGTCCACTGTATTGCCAACCTGAGGTAATCAAGCGGTGCAAGCGCAGTAACTTAGATGCCTGAAGTAATGGGGTAAATAGGATTTCTTCCTGGGTGCATCAAGAGAAACAACCAAATAGAGCAGCTCTGCCAATCCTTAAAAGATATACTTAGCTATATGTATTTTATGTACAGGCCAAATGATACATCATGCAAAGGAGGCAGTAAAAATTGATGGTCATAAACAATGAGACTTCTAATGATAGCTGACTTAAATCGGGCAAAAAATTAGGTAATTTCATCTAGAGACTAAAGGAGTGGAAAAACTACTTCGACATCTAATATCTACTACTATTGAAAATGTACCATATTTCTGGTTTCAACTTCTGATTATCAGATGCTATTACAAATCTACCAAAGAAAAGAGTTCTGAAGTCTCTGGTATCATCTCTTTTTATGAACAGTACTCAAATCACTTCTTAAACACCTCTTCAACTGAATAAATTCAACTCTTTTCCTCTCATGGGAGAGCATATTTTCCAGATCCATACTCACTCAACAATTCTTTTTTTCCTTTGCAAGCTTCTTCATCTCTTGCAAGCTTGGTAATAACAGCCTAGAAAGTCAATTTATAAAATCACAACAAAATTAGTATTTCAACAGTTCTGCTCTGCATTTTCAAAGCATCACTTCCAGAAATACATTTCTGTACCTTATAGGTTTCATTTTATGGTTTATATTAACAACCTGCATCATAGTCAAACACAGCATATGATTTAAATTTGTCCAGTCATTGAAATATTTTCAGAAGGAAGACTGAAGTAATGATCAACGATCACTTTGTTTTCTTCCCATTTCACAAATGACATTAGCTCAAAACAAAACTATGAGTTGACAGAGCTGAACATCAAAATACAACAGACAGGAAACAGACAAGAAAAGTCTGAAAACATATACAATCTTGAAGAAAACATTCAGAAATGACAGTGGTACTAACTATACTGCTGCCTTTGTCTTTCTGATGTTTTGGAATAGAAGTATTTGAATTCTAATAATGAATGTCACTAATTCCAGCTCTCAATGTAGGGGTTTAAGGCAGACACAGAAAAATGCTATTTTTGAAAAAAATTTAATGCTTCTTATGATTGTCTTTGGATTGCTGAATACTGCTAACTGTACAGATAAATTCCAATACTCTAAGAAATATTCTCTTGCCTTGACAAGAGGCCACTGACTTTCTAACCTTATCACGTGGTGGTAGGTCAAAAGATCCTTTGCCTCACTAAAGGCCCATCTTCCAATTTGGGAAAAAAATTTCAGAAGCAATTCTCATCACTTTGCAGCTCTCCCATTTGCCCTCAGAGTTGCTCCTCTACATGTATCAAATAAGGCAAAAAAACACATGAGAAAATAATTTGTCACTAAAAATGCTCTCTTCATACAAAACAAGCAATAGTTAAGTGATTTTAAGTCTGGAATTTTCTAGATTTGAATATCTGACATGAATATGCTTTTTATTTAGGCTTCTTACTTACAATTTCTTATTTCTTTATAAAGCCAGCCTGAGGAAAGAGAAATCACATTATGCAGCATCACACCAGCATGTGTTTGAACACCTCGCTGTGCCACTTGCCATAACAGAGGAAACAACAGTACTAGCAGACTTTGTCTCACTCAACAGGAGAAGTCAACTAATTGGGTAGTACAGATACTTGCTAAAATCAAATAAATGATGAGAATAAGGAGTCCTGAAATAGTTTAGCAAAAAGCAGCCAGCACATCTACGCTTTCCTGCCCAGTACTTAAATAGTTCTACTCTGCACTCCTAACAACAGATACCTGCTCCTAGTGACTCTGCCGAGCTGACTCCTTGTTTTAAGACCATTAGGCTTTCCTGCTTATTTCCAGTCTCTACAATTCTGACTTTTCAATAATCTCCTTGTCCAGCACATCTTACATTTCTTGACCCCCATATTCACATCTCACACATAGGTCTTATATTTCACCTTCCAATCATCTTCCCTCCTTCACCTAGACTTTGCGTGCTGCCCCTCATGGTATTTTCTCACCTTGAAGATTCCTCATCCAAACCCAGTGTTCCTTCTTTTCCCTCAGGGTTCCCTGTACAGCCAAGAAAAGAGCTGACACCCTCACACCCTGAACCCTCACCAGACCAGTTTCTCCTTACCTGTTTTTCCCTGCTCTACTGGTTTTCAGTCCAGTTCCCCTACTTTTTTCTTCCCAGACTTCAGGTGCCATCCACCTTCTCCCTACCCCTAGCTCCTGATTGCTTTGCTTCCAAAACCTACCAGATTTACCTCCCCTTCTCTGTCAAATTGCAGGACCAACCCCATTTGATCCCATACTCCTTGTTCCAACCCACCTCTTCTAGAAGGCCAGGGTTTTTCTCCTGTGCTCACATTATTCAGCTATTAGGCCTCAGAATTAAGATGCTAATGAGGACATAGGACAGAAAAACTCCCCAGTACCAGCAGTCCAAGTTGCAGGAAGTTACACATACCTGCTAAAACCTAGGTCTTCACCAAGCCATACCAATTTTTTAATTCCTCCCCAACTGGTCCAAATGGATGATTTCTCCATGCAAAAACACTCCTACACCTTATAAGTTTCAAATCCTCACTCCAAAACAACATGATTAAAATCTTTAAACCACCAACACAACTCACATTAAGAAGCCGAAATACTCCCTTTTCCCTAGAGTTATTCCAAAAAACCAACACTGTATTTTAGGTGAAGTTTCCACATACAGCAAATCTATCAAGACTCATGAGCTTGGAAACTCCAAGAGTTTTTTGTCTAAACTCTAATCACTTGAAAACGGTCTTGTAATAAACAGCAACAGTAATAAGATCTCTGGTGCCACAAGGATCATCAATATCAACCACAAACATAGTCAGTCTTTTATAAATTCATTTACAATCCCATTATTGAACAGAATCTCAATGCAGCAAGTACTGTGCAAACACAAGATAAAAAGGCAGTTTCCTGCCTTGAAGAATTTACAATCTATTAAGATAAAAGATGACTACTACCACGAGATGAAAACATGCACTGAATGGCTCCCTTCTGAGATCCACAGGATCTGAGAGACAACCATCTTCAATCTCTTCCTTAAGCACAATCCACACAGAGCAACACAGTATCTTCCTGAACCTAACCACTGATTTGATACTAAAGATAACATCCTTCTCAAACCTGCTCATTTTATCACTCTTGTACCTTTTTTCTCACCACAGAAAATCATAAGGTAGCCACTTCTGAGTCCTTTTTCCCTTCTCAGTCTTTATTATTCTGACTTGCCTCCCTTACCCTCATCATCTTCTCTTTCCCAAACTCCAAAATCCTTTATAGAGCACTTCTCCAATTAGCATTTCTTTGTCTTTTTTACTTCAATGGGAAAAAACATTGGGGGAGGGGAGCAAAATTTGTTTTGTTTTGTGGTGGGATTTTTAATTGAATAATTATTTCAAATCAAATTCACTAACCAAACTATACAAAAGGCTCTGAAATTTCAGGAGGAATCCTGAAAGAAGAAAAAAAAAAACTACTGCCAGCTAAATAGAAAGAGGAGCCGGGGGGGATGCTTAGAGACTACTGCCCATAGGAAAGCTTGGAGGTGCTGATTCTCAGAGCCCTTGATCAACTGCAGCACAGCCTGAGGTCTCATAGCTTTGTCCATTTCCTCCTGGGTAGAAGTAAAACCACCCAAACACAAAAATGGGGGGTTGAACTCTGTCACTCTCTGCCGAACTCACAATCCTGAGGTGCATACGCCACAAGTAGGTTATTCTGCCTTCCACTTAAACTGCTTTTTGCAAAAATACAGCTTCAATACCACTTCACTGCTGCTCTTACCTTTCTTTCCCAAACCTTCTCAGAAAACAACTACCCTGAGCCTTTCCTACTTTGCTGCTGCCCATTGGAATCTGAATAGCTGCAATGAAACCCAAAAAGACTGGTCACTTTCCACCATGCAAAACCCAGACATCTCACTAAAATAACAACAGTGGTCTATTCTCAACCAGAGATTAACTCTGCAGTCATAGAACCAGCTCCTGCTACTTGAATTCTGTACAAACTACTGATAATATGCTCATGAAAACATCATCTCTTTTCTTTCTGCCCCAAAGTAAATGTCTCAATCTCTGCTCTACAGCCTGTTCTTACCCAATGTGAAAAACAGATCTAAGTTTAAATCTTGGAGTGAAATATTTAGACAAAATTTCAAGCAACGTGTGGCATTTCAATTATTTCTTCCAAACATGGACCCATAATTTTAGCAATACTACATAAGTTGAACAGTAACTCAGTTTTAACACTGTACTAAATGGCTAAATCTTTTCTGTTATTGTCTGTATGGAAGATATTGCAGAAGACAAAACCGCATACTCTCTGAAATTTAATGGAAAGGATGAGATGCAGAGAAGCAACAGACATCGGTTACCTTTACAACACGGTATTAAAAGTAACCTAACAACGTGTACATGCATTTTAATATAGAAAAAATGTGGCATCTAAAGCATATTAACTAATATTAACATCTCAGCAAAAAAAATACGTGTATGCATAAGTACGCCCAAATAATGAGACAAAACATCTTGATCTGGTAGGTAAATATTTAGGCCATTTAAACAATTAGGCATTGTCGTGCAAAACGACAGGAATCTCTCAAATTACTACAGTCTTTAACCCAGACTGTGTTTAAATGTTTCTGTGGCCTGCTTAACATTCCAGGCATACTTCTGGCAAGGTAGCTCTGGCTGAGGTTCAAACTGTCCTTGTCCAACTTTCACTTACTATAAAAACATTGTTTAATATAGAAAAGCATACACAGAGACATATGTTTCTTGTTTCGCAGACACCTAAAATACTGACACTTGTGTTCGCTAACTCCGCGTGGAAATTTTTAGGCGACCGCTTTGAAACGAGGTCGTCTTTTACTGGGCAGCACCCGCAGCAGAGCCCACGCTTCCACCAGATTTCAGCTACGACGCTGAAATATTGCTTATAAAGCATTTCTGATAAAAGCCGTAAGACCTGCCCGTATTTATTCACCCTAAGTGAGAAGAAAAGGCCTAACTCGGTCTCCCCACGCACCGCCGGGCCGTGCAGACGCTGCCTGGACACCACGCAGCTGCAGATTTTTGCTGCTAATTTGCAGCAGACCGCGTATTTGTCAAATTAAGTGCAGGAATTTCCCGGTTTGCTTACCTCCACGCAGCGTTATCTTTTATGAGGAGGTAATCTACCAAATTACTCCAGCATGCCTCCAGCCTGCTGCTGCCAATTAGTTCAGCCCGGCTAATAAATCAGGATGGCCAAGCCGCTCGGTTACAGCGGGGCTGGTCCGGTACGCGAGGAGTATAATAAACACAGGCGGTGTCACCACTCCTGCCTCCCCATCTCCCCCCGCACTGAGACAACGCTTAGTCCGAGCACCCACCATGGGGAAGGTGCGGGGGGGAAAGCCTCAATTCTTGTCTGGATCAGAGTTAACATTTAACGCTGCCGACAAACCCATCAGCAGCAGGGGTAGCGGCTCTGCCCCCACGATGGCCCGCGGAGGGCCGGTGTGACAGAGCCCCCACCCCGGGCCACCGACCCGGAGCCTCGGAGTGCCCCGCCGGCAGCGGCACCGCCGGCCCACACCCTCCCGGCGGCCGCGGACGGGGGGAAGAAAATGTCGCCGACGGGCCCGGCCTCGGGTGAACCGGGCTAGGGCCCTCTTTCCCCCCGGATCTCACTCGTACCTGTCCCGGGGGTCGATCCACGAGGTCTGCCGGGTGTTGTGATCGATGTAAAAGACTCGCCCGTCGAAGTCCCTCGCTTCCTCCCAGCCGGCGGGCAGCGGCAGCTCCGAGCTCTCCCGGCCCCGCTGC
>VXAZ01003263.1:562376-582045 GCA_013399875.1 Gymnorhina tibicen
CGCCCCGCCGCTCAGCAGCGCCCCGCCGCCGCCTCCCGCCCGGCGCCTGCCCCGGCCATCTTCCCTCCCTCCGCCCCGCCCGGCTGTTCCCACGCCGGGGCCGCGGAGCCCTCCCGCCCCGCCCGCTCTGTGGGGCACGGGGGAAGCAGGGGGGCCCGGCCCGGCCGTACCCCGCGCCGCGGAAGCCGGGCCCAGACCCAGACACGTCGGCTCTGGGAGAGGGCGGCTGCCTTCCGCCCCGAGCCCGGGCCGGGGAAAGGAGGCTGAGGCCCCGCCGGGGCCCGTCCTGTCCTGCCTCGGGGCCTGTGCTCTGCCACGGCCCGTTGGGGGCCGGGGGGGATGAAGGAAAAGGGGAGCCATGCCCGGCCCTCGCTGGGTCGTCCATTTTCCGGTGCCCGCCAGAAATGCTTCGGAGGTGCTGAACAATCTCGATGTGCGCAGGGACATGGGAAAGGGATGGGGATCCACTGCAGAGACTCAGAAGATGTAGGAGAGGTCCCGGAGACCGCACGAGTCACGGAGATCATTCTGTATCCGTGGTTGAATAATGGAGGGTGGAAAATTATACATCTAGTTTGCTTGACATCTCGACCTGGTCCCTTAACCCCATTCTGTAGAGCAGAAAGCAGCTGTGTCTGATTTGACCTGAGCCCGCTGGAGCCCACAATGCAGAGTTCCAGCTACCATCTAGAACTAAATTCCACAAAACTTTGTTAAAACAGGGTTAAAAGTTGGCATGTGGCACTCTGTGCCTTGGCAGGATGCTGCCTTCAGCTAAACCTTTAAAAATCTGGACATGAAGAGTTCAGGTAATGCAGGCTAAGCTTCTGAAAACTAGGAAAGGGGTTAACAATATATTCTCAAACAACCTTAACTCAGCCCCTTGAAATTGGCAATGCCCTGCCAGGGATTATATTGCTATTCCAATTATGTTTCACTTGCATTCACCGTTTTAAGTTACATCTCTATGAACATTAATTGCTGCAGTGTGGTTATAAGTGCAGGAAATTAGAGGACTTTTGCTCCTGACTTCTTAGGTCTTTCTCTCCCTCACCCCCCACCCCACCCCCACAAAACGCTGGTTATCCAAGAGCAGTGCATGAGAGAGACAGCATAGATAATAGAATAGATCTGACTTTCTATTTATATTTTGTAGGTTATGTCAATAGTAGTAGACTGTAGTTTCCTTACTGGAGTTGCTGTCAGCCGTGAGGTGCAATAGAGTAGTAAGTGGGTTTAGTGATGAATGCAAAGCAGTGTAGGAAGCTCTGAGGGCAAACGTGAAGTAGATTAAAAATGTGGTAATGTAAAATTTAGCAAATGCAAGGCTGTAGATCTGATCTTCAAAAGCATAACAGCTTACGTTTGGATCAGCTCATCTCAACAGAGTTTGCTTCAGCAAACACTTGTCAGGCTGTCCCATGTGGTCCCGAGAGCTCAGCAGTATCTCCATGAGCAAGGTGCTCTTTCTGTGCTACAGATGATTCTGAAGAGTATTTCGAAGCAGGCAGAGTTAAGGCACAGTACAAACTATTTTTTGGTGGTTGCAGCTTCTATTATTTTAAGTATGTCTCCCTGATTTTCAGAAGTTTTGTTTAGCAGAGGTAGGCATTCTAAATGGCCCATGTCTATATTAACCTTTTGGGACACTGGATTTTTTTTGTTTCAGAAAAACCTCAAACAGCTGTCCACCGTGCACCATAGCTTGCCTTTCCCTTCATTGCTTTGAATGCTTTTGCAGCAATTACCTTAGCACAGTAGCTGCACAGCTCAGCACCATTCCAAAACACTGGACTAGTTCATAATACCTGGAAGCAGTGCGGCCAGGTTGCTATAATAATCCACCAAGACTAATGAGCCTTGCTGAGGATATGTGCAGCACTGCCCTCCAACATGGGCTGGTTCTTCCTCATCACTCCCTGGAGTCCCAAAAGAGGATCAAGCTTCAGTGAAAAACCTGTAGATGGAAGTTGCAGAAACAGTGTGGGACTGACCACGGAGGCAGCAAAAAAGGAGTCAGGGAGCTCAACACAGCAGTGAGCAAGAGGGAAACTGGCAGGACTGAGTGTGGAACATTTCCTTCAGGTCATAGCCCTTCAACTTAATTCTTGTCTCAGCTTTGGCAAATTGCTCCAGGTTAGAGCCAGGAAAGGACTTGGCTGGGCTGTGGTTTCTCAGGCAGAATTATGATGCACATGTTCCGTGTAAAACATGATCTGTATATCCAGTGTGTCCTGGAACTCATGGATTCTTTATAAAAGCTGTAGAAGATGCACATGCTACTATGTAAAGCACACGTCCAAGATTTTTAGGTACATTGTAGCTGTTTCTGCAAGTGACCGGTTGCATCTTCCTAAATCTTGTACAAGATTCCGCCTGGGCAAAGTTTTCCGGCTAAATATGAGAACATGTCCTAAAAAATCCTTAGATTTAAAATTATCCTAGACTTCAGGTCTAACTTTTAGGCTGTCTGTATCTAAAAAAGTCACTAGCTTCAGTTAGGAGCTGAAGCTTCTTAAACATTCATGAATAAAAGTGTTGAAAAACCTGATTCCAAGAGTCCAGCCAACTGTGCACAGAGCTGCCTACGGGAACCAGTAGGCTATGATAGGGCTAGCACTTGCCTCACCAGAACTGAAACTCCCTCTGTCTGCAGCACAGCCATGCCAAGGTGCTAGGCAGGAACTCTCAATTATTTTCCAGGCCAGAACAGTACCCTTCCTTGGATGTTACCTCACCCTTCTGCCCGCTCCTTGTGAGGAAATGAACAAGCATTCAAGAGCCAAGGATTATTTTTGAGCAACATTAAAAGTCAAGAAGAACCTGAAAAGGTCACTGTAGTTTTCATGCCAAAGTACTAATTTGCAATGCATTTTGTGCTGTCCAATGAAACCCTCCCAGGCCTGCACAGCTGCTCCCTCCCTTTTATTTTCCTACCTCTTTAATATCTGTCCTCCGTCCAGAGGGTAAAAGGAAAAAGAGGGACAGAGAACCTGGTGCAACATAGCATATCTTTGATTTGGGTTGCAGAAAGAAACACTCTGCCAAAGAAAGATGACCTGCATAGTATAGAACATGTAATAACATGGAAGATTTTGACTTAAAACAGGTAAAAGTCCACCACAGAAAATTAAATGCTTGCTGTGCATATTTTAATCAGTCTGCACAAATGGCAATAAATCATATTTCATATAAAGCAATAGCTACATAAATTTGCATCAGTCCCTTATCTCCCTTATATCTTCTCCATATATACATAATACACATCTCAGTTCTCGTGTATTTCACACACCTTCATTACACACCTGTTTTCCTTTCCTTCCACTTTTTTCCACCCACAAACATTGCTCACACATTCACTCATTCCTTAGGCACACCTATACCCATTAACTCAAAATTACATAAGCAGCTTTTCTTCATGTGCCCTTCCTTGCCATCTTCAGTGTTTATAATCATGGGTTCTACCTACACATCTTGTCTATTATACATGCTTTTATACCCATGTCTTGATTGATATCACAACATTTTCCACAGAAAATGTAAATAACATTTGCCACTGTAGGTTGTAGATAACAAGTTATTGTTTTCTTGCTGTCCACAGCAAAAGTCATCAGTTCTGCATAAAAATCCCAACCTCATTTTGGCACTCCACTTCTTTTCTCACAATTACTGCAAAAATGGCAGCTTGTCAGAACTGATATCTCATAGTGTATAACAACAACTCCATCCCCGTCTTCTAATTGTGAACACTTATTTGCAATTTATTTCCCACTTCGCAGATATTCCAACCTCTGTGCGACCTTTGTACTGTCTTGACACCTAACTAAAAATTGTCACTTCTCTGTGATCATAGATGTCATCTGAAACAGCAGAGCAAAGTATCTTTCATCATCATTGTCCTTATGGCCATCTATCACACTCATCCTGCAAGCTGGGGCTTGCTGCTCTTCCTATATCCAACAGAATAAAATCATACAAGACAGGGACATAATTTCTTATTGGCTCTGTCCCTTTGGGTCATTTCTGTTCCCCACACATACAAGTGTATGCAAAAATATAAACATAAATGCAAAGATAAATTAGAGATAGAGGGGACATAGAAATATGTACACACATATACATATACACAAATACACAGAGAGATATGTTGTAAGGCCATCTCTCCAGAGCAAACAAATCTGCACACTGTCTATGACAATCTGTTAGCTGGTTGAGCAGCTTCACTGCTGAGAAATCTATCTCAGGTGGAGGCTCTCCTTGGGCTGCCTTACAGAGATTTAAGTGTCCTCCAGCATGGTGGAAATCATAGTGGCTGCCCTGCTTTTGCAGCCTCGAACTGGTGTGGTGTCTGAAGTTCTTTCAGAAGGTTGCTGGGCAAAGCAGAAGTTTGATACTTGGGTTTAAGTATGTGGAATGAGGTGGGACATTGTCCCTTCCTGAGGGGTACTGATTGAGATGATAGGGGAACTGGACAAGAACCAATGCCCAGGGATTACATAGGGTTCAGGGATGGTGTAATAGATGACAGATACGGTGTGTAGTAAGAAGGGTGATTAGCAGTCATCCACTTCAGAGGAACCAAAACATAGCAAACCCTCAACTCTCACTTGCTGTCAGCAGACAAGAGCAGGGCTCCAGGAATAGAGGGCCTGTTGATGATCATTCTCTGGCTCAGCTGTAGGTGTGAAGGGTGCCAGGAAGCAAAACAGGAATGTAAAATGCCTGAAGGCTTTCAGGATGGGTTACACAGTAAGGAGCTGTGTCTGTGTACAGGTGAAGGAAGCAAGTCTTTCCCTCCATACATCGAGCAGGTCTCACAGTTTTTATGAGGATGGGTATTTCCACATGGAAAATAGACTGAAAATTCCAAGTCAGTGGGAAAAAAAGACACAGAGGATAAGTCTGAATCTAACATGAACTATTACTGAAAGACTTCACAACCAAGAGTGTGTTATCAGGAGGCATTTATTCTGCAACAACAAGTCATATGAGAAAAGGACAAGTAATCCTATGAGCCTTTTGTAATCATTAGTATTTTTCCCCTGCTTCTTTTCTTCGTAGTAATTCTACTTAAATGGAGTATGGAAGATCTGTAGTTACACATCCAGCTGTGGTCAGCAGTCCACATCCAGCTGAAGAAATAAGTAATAACAAGTTATTGTTTGGTGCTTCACTTCCTGGTAGGGAAATAACAAAGAGTTGCATTGCCATAGTGTATAGTTTGCATAGAAGACATGTGAGGTAGATGACAAAGAGGACAGTACATCTGGGCACATTAAGAAAATACTCTCTACAGTATTTTTACTTCAAGCATTAAGGCTGCTGTTTGCCTTTGAATAAATGCAATTCAAATGCTTAAATACTCACTGCAATGAAATATATACATGACTATTTTTCCCTCCTATCATTACGCCCATAAACCACTGAAATATGTATATAATATGCTTTTGTAATGCACATTTTAAATTCTGTGGCATGCCAAAATTCTTATTTTATGACATTGATTTAATACAATGTCCATGTACAGGACAAATTATTGAACAGTGAATTTTATATAAACCAAATTATGTAGAAATAGTAAGATATGATACTCATCTAGGCTTCACAGCTTAAAAAGACTGTACTAGCTACAAACAGAAAATTTATGAAATGTACAGAAGTTAGATATTAAACAACTGTAGCAATAGATTTAAATATAGATCAATTCCCTAAGTGTGCAGGCCTGCTAACGTTCAGCTTGCATATCCCTTTCTAATCCTCTTTGTCATGGCACCTACTCATTTGTCTCTGAAAGGCCTGGGATAAAGACAATGTGAATTTCTCTTTATCATTCCTAATATAACATTTCACTTGACTTATTTATCAGCTGTGAGTAGTATTTTCTTCAAACAGTGTTAGTGCTCTACGCAGGAAATCCCACTGACCATGTTCCCCATGACAAATCCCATTCTTTATGCTACACCTCTTCTTGCCAACTATTTAAACGCCCAGATTCAGCATCTTATCTATTAAAACATTTCAGATGTTTATAGCTATGAAAAGTTGTTATGTTTTTTCTCATAGAGACACAAGAAATTTTTCATGTGCCTTCCTGTGGTATGTTCTGTCCCAGCCAACACTCTAGTCTGAAGCTCATCATGAAGTGCTCTGTATAAGTTGCACAATATTTTAAATTTCAGATTTTTAAAATTCTCTGTAGAGATCTGATGAGTTGTCAAGCTAGTTTAGTCAATATAAAACTCCTGCTCCAGCATCCCACCGCAGGGTGAGAGGGTAGGGGGTAGTTACCCCACAGTGCCTCTCTCTCAACTCTGTCTTAACCCTGAATACTCACACACTTATTCTGTTTGCAAACTTAAGCCTATTTCACTTAAGTGCTTTCCCAGACAACTATAAATAGTCTCTTGGAAGTGGTAATTAAATCAGGACCACATTCACTCACAGGAATTTAACAGCTTCTCCTGGCAGAATGCAACTGTTTTTTCCTCCTCCATCCAGGTCTTTGCAATTGGCCACAGGGGACCTGGAACGCTTTAATGGTTCAAACCGTTTGCAATATGATTGTATACTGGCACATTATTATTTGTTTTCCTTCATTATTCATGCTGCTATTAATTTTTATTTTAAAAATAAAGTGAAGGAACAGATTAAGTCAGAGCTCAGACTTGTCATGGGCCTAAAATAAAATGGGATGGTGGAAGAGAGGGTGGAGCTGCCCTAGAGGACCCAAAAGGCTGGAGGACAGGATGGTGGGTGCTAGGGAGAACCTGTGGAGATGTTAGCAGAGACGATTGTGAACTCCAGCATAGAAAGATATATTTCAACTAACTAAGATTACAGTTTAAGGCTTATTGCACTGTATACTAACTTCAGTGACTACAATGACAATTTTGTGTTAATTGTATAATCATAAGTTGCTAGAAGCAACTTCTCTATGGAAAGTTGTTGAAGTTAGCTTGATTTTTTTTCAAATGATAGTTAGATTAAACTTGGAGGAAAAAAAAGTTATTTTCCAGAATTTCATTTCACTTTAAACTTAAAATAAGGGAGAGTTATTTGTCCTGTTACATTTAACAAAGAAACCTCTCATGCCAGCGTTTTATACACTCGGTGGCCACAGCCCTCTGCATTCTAGCTCCAACAGGAGATGTTTTTTTGTCTCCTGACCTTGAAGCCACCGTAGTTCTGTGCCACCCCATGGCAAGGAGGCCCCTTCCCTGCTGCTGGTGCTGCCCACCCCTTGGGCAGGGTGTTCAGGGGAAGGCCTGAAGACCAGTGTGTGTCTTGTGTCAGTTTGAAAGACGGTAAATGTAGTCACTGTCCCACATAAAGCTTCTACAAAACAGAAATAGAGACCATTCTAGATAAATTACCATATATAGGCTTTATGCAGGATTCCCCAGCACATTTGCTCAGCGACTCCCAATTACTTCAACAACACTGGAGTGCTTGTTCTCACATTGACATCACCAGAGAGACATTTATTCCAACACAAGATGTTTGCTGTGCAGAATATGTCCAATTTTGTTTTACATAAGTACATTATTACAGTTCATTTTTCATTTTCTTTGAAAGATGTCTGTGGCATTGCATACTCTTAGGAGAAAAAACCAACACAAAACAACCCTCCAGCAACACCCTTTTTTTTTCCCATCTAAAAGAAACGTGTTTCAGTAAGTATACATTCCAGTTCAGCAAGACGAGTATCACTGGCAATGCGTGTTGTGATTTGGATCCTGGAAACATAAACGCATATGCACACATATATAATACCTCTGAAACATGAGGATGATTTTAGCAAGTCAAATCAAAGTCCATCCAGCCCAGTACTGTGTTTCTAACGGTGGCCACTCCCAGCTGCCCAGAGGAGTTTAAGGACAAATCAGACACACAGTGACATTTTTCAAGAACTGTCTTCCAATCTTCAGCAAATTCCAGCTCAGGATGTTCTTGCCCAGAGCCATTACCCCTGTATTCAACAGTTTCCAAGGGATTTCCGTTATTAAATTCATCAAATTGTTTTAGCATCCACAATATATATGGCAGAGACCTTTATCTATACCCTTGGAGAACTGTTATCTTTTGAACCTTTGTGCTCTTACCAGTTTGATGCCTCCTATCTGTTGTACTAAAGGAAACTGATGATTTTCTGTCCTCTTCATGGAGATGCATCATATCTCCCATCCATCCTCACTGTGATGTGGTTTTATGATATTCCCAGCCTTATGGAGGAAGAAATCTTGTCTTAATTTCTTGCAAATTGGACTGAAGTGATCACTGCCCCTCATTCACCAAGATGGCTGACCAACAAATTAGAAAACAGGGTTGGATAATAGTCAGCACTAGTCTGTCCTATCTGAAATAAAGGCAAAAATGCAATTAATTGGTTTATTTTGGCCTTCAGTCCATTTTTCATGTGCTATGGATACACACAGAAGAGCTGAGTATCAGAACCTCCAAAGGCTATTCCTTACAGAATTCCCCAGTATGCCCAGATCAGAAAAATACAATCATAATACTATTATATTATTGTTATAGGAGTATTATGTTCATAACCAGAATGCTCCTCTTATATAGCAGCCATCAATATTTTTTCAGGGATTTTTGTTTTTTGAGTTAGTTTTTTGTTGTTTTCATTTTAATTCATTCTGGACAGCAATGCCGACCCATTTGGATTTATATTTTTCTTTTAAGAAAACAGCCATCACAGAAACCAAGTTGATATTTTATAGTAGTGTAACAGATCATTGCTAGATGTGGGATATATGTGCAAAGAATTTCCAATCTTTTTAATTTCACAGAATCAATCCAATCATGTTGGAAAAGACCATCATCAAGTCCAACCTTCGACCAAAGGTTAAAACCAGCAAAATAAAAATAAACAAAATTAGTTGGATGATTGTCCTTTGTAATTTTTCTCCTAAGTCATCCCCTAGTGAGTATCTCTGCACCAAAACTACCTAGACAAATTACCTAGGCAGACTTCAGTGTGCTCTGAGAGCCCTTAAACTTCATATATCCTCAAGTTCTTGTCAAATTTACATTCATGTTTAAATTTAAAGTGACCCTCAGAGATTATATTTTAAATATATGTGCATTAGTATCTTCACTGAATCACATATAATATTAAGCAAAGTTTAAATGATCATAGAGGCTGCTTAGATGTTTTTTCCCAGTGTTTAAAAACCTGTAATTAGCTTTCAAAATCTAAGATTTCTCAGCCCTTTGAAAGCAACCTTTCAAAATAAAGGCTCTTTTTCTTTATTTTACCTTTACTATAGGAAAAGCAGCAAGTTTCTGTAATGCCTAGTATTGTTTCTGTAATGCCTAGTATGGTAAAAACCATATTGCTATACTTGTTATAGCAATAATACAGCCTAAGAAAAGCATCTGCTGAGCTCACAATATTGAATTAAGACCAGTGTCCAGCAATGAGCTTGTGTCACTAAACACAGCAATCTGGCACAAGGTTAAAAAAATATTTTTTTATTCATTATTTGATCCAATGCCTCATTAGCACAGAAAAAATCCTTATGTCAAGGTCAGCACCCTCTGAATAGTTTGATTCTGGAAAGATCTGTGCTCCTGTGCTGTTACTCCTTGTGTCATGCAAATATTACTCTGCAGATTTGGTCTGACTCCAAACAGAAAGAACTTATTTTCCGTGCCCCTCTAGCAAAGTCAATGTATTTTCCTCTCTATTGACTCTACTCTTGCTTTGGAAGCTCTGGAGTTACACACCATGAATTGCCTAAGCAGATAATGAAGATATTACCTTTTGGTTTTATCTGTTATAAATGACTGTTGTCATATATCTGTTATAAATGTGTCCATCATCACAAAGAATGAAGAATTTTGTGGCAAAGACAGGGCTGCAATCCAGTTCTCTGGGACAGGAGGCAGCTGATTTAATCACCAGATTTTCTCTTTGCACAGTGTCTTGCCTCATGCACTAAACACTTCCAGGTTTTGGGATGCAGAAAGGAAAAATGCAAATTCCTGTGAAAATCAAAGTCGAAAGGTTTAAAATGACACTGAGTATGCAGCTGAAGAGACCTTCCTGTATGACCAGCATGGCACCGAGCAATGCCACTGACAACAGACTGCAGGTCTAAGGGCTGCATGTGTTTCCTTCACAAATGCTGACACTGAGACTGCCAGAGGGAAATTTCCGTGGGGGAAAGTTGAGGGACTGTTTCTTTTTCCTTTTAACAGTTGCCAGCATCCTGCAGACATCCAATGGAATGATGGAAGGGAGGCTGCCATGCCCAGCTTCCAGGCCTGGCTATCCTAAAGATGCCTACTAAATGATTCCTTGGCTTGTAGGTCTCAGAAACCACTTCTGCCAATAACTGACACGACTGGGAGAAAACAAATCTGTAGGCCATTAAATGTTTCACGGAATTAAATCAACACAAAAACCAAACCAAAACAAATCATAAGAAGCTCAAAATGGAACAGTGTGCATGATGTGCCTTAAATCTGGTGAGACATAATTTTAATATATGCCTGAATTGAGGATTATAGATTATGCTGTTTTAATTTCATTATCAGATCTGATAAGACAATAGAGAGGTCACATAGGGAGGAAAAAAAAGGAAAAAGAATGCAAAAAAGAAAGCATTAATTTACAATGCTATTCTGAATGTTATAATCATGTGCATGAAAGCTATGGTAGTCCATTGGATCTTCCTGTTGCCATCCACCTGACATACATTATTAGTATGCACTTTTCTATAACCACTAGCTCTGCTGAAGTTTTGGTCAGCATGTTTAGGGTGTCCTATGTTCTGCTGTGAGAATAAAGGAAAATCTAGAAAATGAGCAATGACTACTTCAGGTGTTCTCTTCTCTGTTGTGAGTTTCCTGACTGTGGTTTCTTTCTTCACTGTGATTGTCAACATTATGACAATGTCACAGAACTGCACTGTACAAAAGATGTCTCTTGAAGCAGAGGTCAGTGGTATGCTTTAGGGCTGAAATAATAGAATTTTTTTCTTTTGGCTGGAAAAACTTATAAATGGCACTTTCCTTTCCACAGTGGTTATTCCAACGCATTATTTTTTTTCTACAAGACAGTCTGTAGATGAACTAGGTTAACAGCAGCTAATTTTCCTAATATCATGACCCTTTGGGAGTACCATTTATTCTAGAAGTAAAATGACATATAATCCTCCCCCCTAGCAAAATCATTATTTATTACCACTCTATTAATAGATCCTCTAACTTGTTTTATTAACAAAAGATATGACTGCATATTTGGCAGTAACTCTCTCGATATCGAGGCAAAAAGTCACAAGATTAGAATCATATTTTTTCAATAACACTTTCTAACAATAGATAGAATTCACATTAAAGAACAGCTTGCTAAGAATAGATGGAATTATTGTATAAAAATGCTTCATGCACAATGGAAAAAATTCCAATTATTTTGGCTGGACAGCTACAACAATTTGTGACAAAAAGAAAATGATGCTGTCACAAGTGCAGAAAAACGTTGTAGCTCTGCTAGGGTGCTGCTTCACCCCCAATATTTCACACTCTTTTGGAAGAACCAAACTTTTAAAAAATTTGCCACTCTTTGGTAGTTGTCTGTCTCCTACATTTAAAAAATGTAGTTGTGAACATCATACCCGAGTGAAAATTGAGCTTACTTTGCATTGGGATCATTTTTTTTTTCTGAATATGTATCATCCCCGTGTAACTTGTCTTGAAGTAGAGGAGTGCTTCAGTAACATCTTCAAAGCTACCCCACTAATCTTTAAAACACAATTTAATAATACCTGCACAAAGTCAGACTGCAGTTACACTGACAGTGTGCTGACTGTGTGTAACACTGGCTAATACAGTATCACACTTTCTTTATACGTGTCTTTCTTGACTTTTCAAGCTCCTTCTTCAGCAGAACAGGCTCCTGCCATTTGTAAATACTAGAACATAATTAGAATAATTAGCAACCACAGTTTCTTCATTCTCATTTTTAACCACCTCCTTTTGCATGGGAAAATAAAAGTCCAGTGTCTTCAGTTTAGAGCTATGCTGTTTTTCAATGGTGCCATAAATCACATCATCCCATTGGAATTAACATGAGACAGGACAGTCCTTTGTTAGGGTACAGTCAACACATGTGAAACGTCCATGTCTCACATCATGTGAAGATATGACTTGAACCAATCACTCCTTGTCACAGCTGTTAAATCCTAACCAAAGGGAACAGGATCAGCTCCAGCTCCAGTGATGCCACACTGAATAAAGCACCCTCTGGCTAGAGCGTCTTACACGCACCATGCAGAAAGGCAACACCCCCTGCTGACGTATTCCCTCCCCCTTCCCTTTACCTTGTGTCCCACTGCTGAGGTGGGGACCAAAAGCTGGGCAACGCCACTGGGGGGGGGGGGGTGAGCAGGAGCTGCAAGATGTGGGGCAGCACGAGATGGTGAATCTCATTCTCAGTGGGTCCGTGAACGGAAAGCAGGGAGTCCTGACTTTCCTCTAGTAAGTCTTTGCTCTGCCAAAGCAGCTAAATGTAAAAATTATGGTGATTTTAGAGAAATGTAAAGTCTAATGTAGAAGAATGGATACCTTTTATTAATACATTTTATTTAGATGTATTTTATTTAAATGCTTTCTTAATTTAATTTTGGACTTCTCTACCCGTAAGTTTGAAATGATCTAATGAAACCTGTTCCTGTCAGGTCAACCTAAATGTGTAGATTTTAGTGTAGACAGGGCCATAGCATCAGAAGTCCTGCTACATTTTACAGCTTATAGGAAGGTTAAGTTTAAAATTGTTCCAGAGGGCACAGCTTCAGATGACAGCTTAATTCCCTTTTTCCACACATCACTGTGGTTTTTATCAAGCAAATTTTTTAGTCTTCAATATCTTCTCTCATCATGTGGAAAAGCACTCCTGCATTTCAAAATCCATATAGATAATAGTTTGCAGCTTCAATCTTCAATTACCATACTGGCCATAAAATGCAGAACTGCCTCTTTAAAAACAACAACAACAACAACAAAAATTAGGGAGCATAGCTTGCAGTGATTTCTATGTTCTTTCACATTTTCCTGTCACACTTCCTTTATTTTTGTCTGTCATTAGTTTAATTGTAATTTCATCTGGCTTAAGCATCTGTCATTTTGTTTATCTTTTCTGTACTATGCATACCAATGGCACTGCCTAAGTAACAGTACAAGTGTGTTTATGTTAATAACAACAGGCATACAAGGAATTGTTCTATGTCAGGTGCTATCTTACAGCATCCCTTTGAAAGAACAGATGACCAATGAACACTGAACACCTGTTTTTTACATTCTTTAGTAAATGACTAATGTTTATATACAAAGAGAAGGTGACCTCAGTCACAAGCTGTAGCAGCTGGCAATCACACAGCCAAATCCCTGCAAATGCTAGCCGGTTAGCAAAAACAAGTTTTCTTTTTCTGACTTCCAACCATCAGTTTTATTTGTTCTCAGCTAACTCAAATATTACCTATCCACACAGGATCACAGGCCAAAGTACTTCCTGCAACCAGCTGCTGGCACCAAGTGTGCCCCACTGATCAATAACGAGGGTGCTGCAAGCACAGGATTTACCTCGACAGAAGACTTAGCTGGTTATCCGAGAAAGATCCTGTATATAAACCACACAAAGCCATACAGCGTCCCTAGAGGAGGAGCAAACCCGATTTCCTGCCTGGCTGGGATGAAGGGCAGGCGGAAAGGAGGAGGAAAGGAGATACTTCCATTGTTTACAACAGAATAGAAATTCCAACTCGAAGAGACCAGAAGCAGAGGCCTTAGAAGGCGTAATGACATTCCTCCTGCCTCACGTGTTCAAATCCAACTGGTTTTGAGAAACATTTTCATAAATACCTTCCAGGAGGAGAAGCTGAAAAGTATTCCTAATCTCCCTACAAAACATGCACAGAACATGAATGCATTTCTAGAGGGAAGAATATTTCATTGACATGAAAATCAAGGCAACACACTACATTACATTCAACGGGCACCTCTAGCTTGGAGGGAAACAGATTTTCCATATTCTTATTCCAGCGATGCTGGAGGCAAAGATAGAGGTATGATTCACAAACCACAGCCTCCAGTTTGGCTGCTCCTGGTACTGCAGGTTAAGAGCCAGCACGGTAACTAGCTATCTTTCCAAAGGAAATAGCCTGTATTGCAAGGAAACATTTCAGAAGTCTTTATTCAGCTTTCTTCTTCTAAAGAAAAAGTCTCTTCTTTAGAAGAAGAAAGCTGAATAGCCAAACAGATACTTCATGGCAGCGCTGAAGTAAAACCCAGCACATTAATTATTATCATTAATTGGCATGCACATGCCACTTAAAAATAAACCAGTTTAATTCCTAATACTGATTATGGGTGTTTATTTCTTGGTTGCAAGAAAATAAAATATTTTGAAGATGTTTGCAGTATCGCTCACAGTCCTAAAAGTTGTTCAGTAGGAACTGTACCTGCCCACTCACTGGGCATATGCATTTTGGTAACCAACTCATATTTGAAAATTATGACCAAAGAATATAAATTTTACCACTTTCATGGTTCTGTTTGTTGTTTAAATTCTGTTTTTCATATTATGTGTTTTGTCATCTTTCGTATAATTATATTTACTGAAAGCTGCCTATGTATAGATCTAAAATCTTTTCCCAGAATTCATGTTACTTTAAGTTTCTTCTTTCCATCTCCATCTCTTTTTTTGGAATCCAGACCAAGCAAGAGAATTTTCAGCCAGAAAAAATGTTTGTGCTACTAGTCAGGGCACAACACGTACCTATGTAAATGCAAACACTCCCTCTTGCTGCACAGGATTGCAATTTTTTTCTGGTTTTGTAGATCTTTATTAGAAAGCTGATTTATGGGTAGTGCTGATCCAAATGAGAGCTGTCATGGCAGTTAAAGTAGGTGTAGCACCATTCATTTTGAGGGCAGAATAAGTTTTGCATATCTAGTTTTTGCCTTCTGTCTTAAGGATTGCCTATTAATGTTACCTGCTCAGGAGTTCTCTTTTCCACCCTAATTGAATTTTGATTTTTTCATTTAGATAAAATCCTTAAAGCTGGAGTGGAAGGCAACTTACATATTTAGGTGTCCAATACTGACTTGCAGTCCAAGAAAAATGAAAGCTTCTAGTCAAAAGCAATTGAGGATCAATTACCCATGAATGTTTTGAAAAATCCCATCCCAAACTGTCTGAGTACAGTGTACTGTGCAGCTAGCCCCCTCTCCCAGCTTCCTTAAATCAGTGTGGAATGACGGGCTCAAATAGCATGTGTTTAAATGGTAGAGCAAAGGGCAACTTATTAGCTGTCTTTGATAGCTGTAAGATTTTTGCACCATCATGTTCTCTTAGTTCTGTAATATCTAATTATATAAACCCTTCTGAATGTTTATCGTAGAGTTTAAAGTAGATTTTATACTCTGCTAGCCACATACCTTAATGATAGATTTAAAATTAGAGAGGATATTAAAAATCAGGTGTTTCCTACCTGGTCAAGGCTGTTTTTAGTTGTGTCTGTGAGAGAACCACAAGTTATTTTTAAATAAAAAGCTAGGTTTATTTTGTTTTCTTTCTATAAATTCTCCAAAGGAAGGAAGTCTTTACCAGAAGGCTCCTCAGGCTGGTTTCCTTTTACTGGCATAAGAGATGTCATTTGATGGTTTGCCTTGAAACTGAATCCAAGCATTTCATCACTGCCTGTCCAGGCCTTCCTCCAGATTAACTTCATCAGCCAGATTAAAATGTGAACAACCTGAAATATTTTCAAGAGTTTGGCATGTGATACACAATGTGTTTCTCAGGACATGGCTTTTGTAATGTCCGATCTCCTGAACTATCGGAGATGGGAGAGTACTGTGGAAGAGAGATTACCAAACAGTGTCAAGCACCAGGAACATTAAAGAGGGAAAGGAGAAAAACCTCTCTGGAATTAGGGAAATGAGGTCTTCAGAAAACAAAGAGTGTCTGCCATAAAAACTGAAAAAGAAAAAAGTCTTTCACAATAATTGTGGGGGCCAGTGGGCCCATAATACAAGGGACAGAAATCCTCTCTAGGTTAGAGTGAACTAAGAAGACCTTTCCTAGGATGCTGTTTCATTATGCAAGATGTATCCCAGTTCCGCTTCTCCAATTGGCCTCCCCACCCCCTTATACCTTACCTGTTCCTTCCCTAGAAAATTCTCCCTTCCCCACTCTCCCATTGGACCTTGTTCCCTGCCCCTCCCTCAGATTTTCCCATTGGCTCTCGTACCCTAGCCCCGCCTATGCACCGCCCCTGTCCCTGATGCCTTCCCCGCCCCCGTACATAGGCTGGAACTGTCCATCTGCTGAGGTCTTTGGTTCCTGGTGCTCTTCATGTGTGGAGCTGGAATAAACCTCTGCCGTGGAATTCCACACAAAGACCCTTCCTGCCTCCTTGGCGTCGGCTTGTCGAAGAAGCTGTCCAGGGTGTGTGTGTGTGTGTCTGTGTGAATGCAGTGGCTGCCGAGCGACTTTCTGCTAGAGTCGGTTTCGGGAGGTCATAGCACCCCACCAGAACAACCCCCGGATTTGACAAATAATCATAATTGTTTTGCCACAATAGTATAATTTAGTCATTAAAAAAGAGTTGCTGTAAAATAAGCATATCTTTCATTGCTACATCAATAAATTATCTTGGAAGTGACTGTCCCAGCTCAGGCTGCAGTAGACAAAGTAGTTTATCATGTTTCCATACTCAAAGGCAGCTTTCACAGGAACTAAACCAGCATTAGGGTACAGTGCTGTTCTTGTGTTAGACCCATGCCTCTAAGCTTCATTCGCAGTGTAACAGAGCATAACCCTGGAAATGTTATATGTAATTCTGCCCTGTGATATACACATAGCAGCAGTACCATCTCCTGCAATATGAGAACATAGATTTTGTAAGTGACAGTAACATCCTTATGAGTAGTAGTGTGGGAACAGAGCAAGCACCCTAGGAGGGCTCCAGCTCATGCAGCATGCCAGTACTGCATGGTTCAAATCCTGCATAGTCTCAGCCCAGTATAAATGAAGTCAGATGAATTTCTGAAACTGATTTCTAGAAGTACTAGAACTTCAAAGTGAGTGGAATAGGAATGTATTGTTATGTCAGGGGGAAAAAAAGTAGGGTATTATTTAAATTATTGGGACTTTGAGAAAAAGGGCTGAAGGGATGTAGGGGGTAAAACTAGTTTTCTAGCACCTTGGTCACACATCTTATGAGAAATGCAACCACCTCCGGGGTCCCCAGCATAAAAAGGACATCTACCTGTTAGAGCAAGTCCAGAGAAGGGCCACCAAGTTGATTACAGGGATCGAGCACCTCTCCTACAAGGAAAGCCTGAAAGAACTGGGGTTGTTCACTCTGTAGAAGAGAAGAGGTCTTCCACGAGCCTCTTCTGATGGGAGCCCACAAGACCGAGAGTCAGTTTACAAGATCACGTCGTGACAGGACAAGGGGGAACGGCTTCAAACTGAGTAGGTTTAGGTTAGGTATTAGGAAGAAATTCTTTACTGTGAGGCTGGTCAGGCACTGGAAGAGGCTGCCCAAAAAACACTGAGGATTCCCCACTGCTGGTGACAATAAATCACCTTAAAACCTCTGTCCGGACGCTCTGGTCTCCCCGTGTGTTTGTGGGCAGCGGCGAGCGGCAGGCCCCTGAGCAGAGCGGCTGGAGCTCTGACCCTCTGAAGGAGGCAGCTCGGACCCTCTGCAGGCGCAGCTCTGCCTCCCGGTGCCCGAGGGCAGCGCTCCCGTGTGCCTGCCTGGCCAACCTCCCTCCGGCACTCCCAGCTGGCCCGAGGAAAGAGGTTTTTTCCATCCCACAGGGGCCGTACTGGTGTGTGGGGCCTGAGCAGGGCAGACACCGCCGCGGGTACAGACATTTCTCTGCCCACGGCGCAGACATTCCTCTGCCGTGCCCGGTGCTCCCTCAGAGTGCGCGCGGCGCGCGCGGACACGGCCGCGGGCGGGGCGGGGCTGCCCCCGAAGGAAGTCTTTANCCCGCGCGCCCCCTGCCGGCCGCCGGCAGCAGCGCGGTCCCCGCGCCGCCCGGGGGCTGTGCCGGGAGCGGCTCTCCCGCCGCGGCCCGGCAGCTCCCGGTGCCTTCGTGTGGGGAGGAGGTGGGGAAGAGGCCCTGTACCTCCGTCAGAGCGCTCTGGCGCTGGAGCGCCAAACCCGCTTAGCGAACCACTGCGCTCGGCCCGAGAGAGCAGCCGGCTGACGCTGAGGGTGCTGCGGACCGCCAGAGCCCCCGGCTTTCACACTGCTCCCTTTCCATAGGCCTTTCTCCCAGACGTATCTGTTTTTTTCCTGAGCTGAACATCCCAATGACTAACCTTACATATGGTTTGAAGCTGTTTGCGGGAAAACTTTGTTTTATCACTGCAGGCCCCACGGATGCCCTGTGAGCCTCTCTCTCATCAGGTTCCTTGTACCCTCTTCTGCAGCCCCTTGCCCATGCCATTGGGGCAGCCCCAAAGAAACTGCAGAATCTTAGTGGCAATGCACAAAACCACTCTAGGACAATCCCAGACAGACAAAGGTTATTTTTGTTAATTTTTTTCTTATCTTCATACATTCTGAAAGGTGAATATAAACACAAAGTTGTGACATATACAGTGGACATATACATGAGCTAAGCCACGGAAATCACAGCTAACCTAAAAACCTGCAAATACTTGACATGGCCACAACAAATTTATGCACCAAGTTTTGCTTTCCGAACAGTGGGACATTAGGAGGTAGAAACAGCATCCCCAGCTGCCTGAGAAGGAACCCCCCTCCTGGGCTGAAGGAGCATTTGAATTCAGGAGAAGAAGACCTACTTTGATTTTGAAATATGATGGAACTTAAGATTACTGGCATTAAAACAGAGTTGATAGGAAAGGTGGTTATGATTCCTCCCACTAGGTAAAATGAGATATTTTTGAAAGTCTTTGCTGGAGATAGCCCACAGAGCAAAGTGGTCCAACTGTATCCTTGCTATCTCCATAGCAGCAGCTAGCATAGGGCAGTCTTGGTGGGCAATAATTCCTGTAGACAGGAGGATTATATTACAAATGACAAAAACTTCTATAAAATTTCTTTGAAATTATGTGGGGCTTTCCAGAGTCTGAACCATGAAACATCCGCAAATGAGCTGAAAGTAGTGACCTCAGTATACCACAGTTTCCATTCTATAGGAAGCATTAATACCATATACAAACCCCACCCTAATACCTGGAAAGAAGTTCCAATTAGGCAGAATAAAAATGATGGACAAGAAATTGCTAACTGAAAGTGGTCAGCTGTTGTCACATCTTTGTCGGGTGCAATACCAGCCATGAAGAAAACTCAACATTCACTGAAAACCCAATGTTTGGCATCAGTATGAATCTACAGAAAGGAAGGCCTGACTTCTGGTGTGACCTGAAGTCTACATTATATCCTGTGAAACTTTAATGGTTCAGCCCCTCTCAATATGCAATGACAGCCATTAAAAAAATGCCTACGAGGGTGTTAATCACCATTTTCTATCACAAGAGCACATTTCTTGAAAAATGAGTGACCTGCTCTGTATGTTGAGCAACAAGACAGGTTCTGTGGCCTCCAGCTGTGCAGTCAAGAGCTTTTCCATATAATCAAAATCTTGCCTTTTTTTTTTTTTT
>VXAZ01003263.1:582084-597321 GCA_013399875.1 Gymnorhina tibicen
ACAAAATTTTGTTTTTTTTTTTTTTTTTTTTTTTTTTTTGCTTCTGGGTGACCCAGTTTCAGCAGAAGGATCAGAGGAATAGGGTGTCCCCAGACATTTAACCCTGTGGGGTATTTTGCTCTTTCCATGGGGTCTGAAGGTAAGTTTTCTTTTAATATCTGATTGAAGAAAAATACTGAATTTAATTCTCATTCACTGCGTTGGGGAAAAAAAGCTGTAAAATGTTTCTGGGCTTCTAAAATTCACATAATAGAGCATGTTAATATAGAATCACTCAATTATTAATTTTGGAAAAGACCTCCAAGACCTTCGACTCCAAAGTGTGAGCAGCCAGACTTCTGTCTGAAATTGACACCAACTCATTCCCCGGCCCAGCCCAGGCCTCCAGCAAGAAAGCCAAAGGAATAATTTCAGAACCTTGTACAAGTGATATATTATTGCTTGTTTTTACTCTAGTGGGCTGCATCTATAAAAAAATCCTGAAACTACTATCCTAAGTCTTCAATTGAGATATTTAACTGGAAAACTTTAACTTCAACTACATGGAGAATTTAGGAGGTAGATTTAGCAGAGCCTGTTGTGATAGGACAAGGGGTAATGGTTTTAAACTAAAGGAGGATCGATTTATATTAGAGATAAGGAGGAAGATTTTTACCATGAGGGTGGTGAAACACAGTAACAGGTTGCCTGGAGAGGTGCTGGATGCCCATCCCTGGAAACATTCAAGGGCAGGCTGGATGGGTTTCTGAGCAACCTGACCTAATTGAAGGGTCCCTGCTCATTGCAGGGGGGTTGGACTAGACAAGCTTTAAAGGTCCCTTCCAACCCAAACTGTTTTATGATGATTTCCCTTAAGGAAATGTGTCATGGATGCTCATTGCAAGTGATCAGTCCTGCAATTGCATCTGTGGTCTAAAACACTTGACCAAATTACTTTAAGAGGCATCTTTCTTTTTAAACAATTTTGCATAAGTTGTAAGAAAAATATTTTCTTTTATGCCTTTCATGGGAGTAGAGAGTTTCTCAGTCAAGATCAGCTCCTTTTAAGTTTTACGATTCAAATGACTAGCACAGAAATCACAAACAACACGCTGGGGTCTTTTTTCATAATCCCATGGCCAAGTGGTTACTCCAAGAAGGCTGAACTAAGGCTAGTAGAGTTTTTAGCATATTTAATCTTTACATTTATCTATTAGGGGACAAGCCTCAGTTTCCCAACTAAGGTTAATTGGTTTCATTTTATGATGTCAGCTGATAATTTTTTTCCCAGTGATGATTTGGCAAAAAGGCAGCCTGTCCTAAAACCAAGCTGGTATCTGTAGCTACTTGCTTACTTTTAATGGTATTAAATCACTGATCCTTGGTTCAGCCATCCAGGTGTTGTCTGAGCAATGCAAACAATTTTCTGAGTGCTACAGACATGAATGCATCTCCCAACAGTTGTGTGTCTAGCATTGCACAGGGATTAAATCACTCACCACAGGAGCTGGGTAACAGCATTTTTGCGGTTCCTAAACCAGACTTTGGTCACCAATACCAATCTGCCAGAGTGGACTGATACAAAAAAGTTTGTGATCAGTAAAAGCTTGAAAGCAGAGGCTCCTCCTATCTGGTCTATCCACCCTGCTTTAAACTGATCTTGCTTTAAAAGACAAGGAGCTCTTTTTCATTCGGGCTTTTGCTTTTTTTGTTTACTCAACAGCACTGAATTAATCAGAAAGAGCATTTGCAAAAGACTTTGTTAATGTGGACTTCCTCTGCTGGCTTTCCAGTAACTGAGCATGATTTCTAAGATTTTATGTAAACAAAGGATTAAACTGGCTTTGGGGTTAAATCTTCCTGTTGCAGCATAGTTCAACTGCAGTGAATGGCTGGAGAAAGCTGTTAGTTGGGAGAACATGGATATTTTTTCTCAGGATGATAGTGCTGGTCATCTAAAATAAGATGTTTGCCATCAGTTTACAAATCCCTGTAATTCCAAAAGTTAATTCCTGAGAAAGGCTTAGGCAGATGAATACTAGTATGAGGACAGGAACTGCCAAGGCTCCTCTATACAACAAAATATATTTTATACAAGTTATATAAATCTGCAGTTGCTTGCATTCTTCACTGTTACGTGTACCCGCCCTAAGATCTCCAGATTTGAGTGCAGGGCACTCTCTCAGCCATGAAATTACAGGCCAACTACCTTCTCTCTCTGTGTAACTGACTCTTTTTGTCTTCCTTCTGAATCTGAATCCCTAAAGTAAGTGTCCATTCTCATTTTATGAGCAGAAGATGATTTCAGGTTGAATTCTGCACAGACAAAAACTGTTTTCTGAAACTCCAATCATATTTTAATCACTAATCTTCCCTATCTTTGTTAAATCACCTGCCTCTCACTTTCCCTTTCTGCTTCTCTCTTCTTTGCTTGCATTTTCCTGCCTCTCTCACAGTTTTGTCCTCAGTAACTCACTCAAGTTTCTCTTCTTTACCCCCATGACTTATTTTTTATTGTTCCTCTGTCCAGTGTTGCTCTTCTACTGTACCTCCAGGGTTTTGTCCTTCGCTACTCATATGCTTGTGTGATCTCCAGACTGCAGTGGTTGTTTAGACATGAAAAAATCTTAGATCTCTTAAGGTATCATAGTGGACATTACCATCTGGATCATTTAAAAAGAATTGGAGTTCCTTGTCAGATTTTCTAGAAACATGATTTGCAAATAGAATAATGGGGAATTCAGGTGGTATGGACTTCTGATAGTTTTCTTCAAAGCATCTAGTTTTTTGTTTAGTTTAAACTAAGAAGTTTTTACAGCATGTCCTTAGGCAGTTACATTGCACATCAGAGCTCAGCCTTTTAAGACTAAAATTAAAGAGCAATCCTGCAAGATGCTGAGTACTTTCCTAAATTCCCTCTGACTTCCATAATCAGATTCCTGTAAGACTCATTTTCAGGCTAAAAGCCTAAATTGTCTTTTCAAACTCAGGTTAGTTTTGGTTATGTCTACTCCAGAGTACTTTTGTGCTGCCACAAATATGAAGTTTCACCTACAGAACAGATTTTCTGAAGCGCTGCTGGGCCTCTGAAAAGCAAGAAATGCTTTTTTTCAGAAGCAACTTTTTTGGCCAATACTAATGATCTTTATGAGACTGCTGCTTAAATGTTCATGTCAAAGCTTGTGAAATTTGTGGACCAAACTCCTCCTGACGTAGAGTATGGGTGGTATCAATTCATTCTTCAAGTAGATTGACAACCAGCATTTCAAAAGGAAGTGCAGCATGTGACAGCAGGTTCTGAGGCCTGGACTGAGCATGGCAGCTAGAAGGGCCCTGGAAGCACTGAAGATGCCATCAGCTTTGGTGAATATCAGTATTGGCTTTGAACATCACCAGGGTCATTTGGGAATTCTGGACTATTAGCACACCAAGCAATGTTTACTATTTACAGCTGCAAAATGTAAGTCAGAATTCCTGGGTTATCACTGGAAATGAAGCTATTTACAGAGAGATGTCCCGGTGGATACAAACATTTCTGAGAAACAGCAGAAAGAAGATAAGGTATTAAGCTCTTGCAACTAATCCCATTGATAGGCTCATGGGGTATGCTTTCATGGTGTGTGCTCACGGAAAGATAGGATGAACTGGTGTGTGCTCAGTGCCTTCCTGCCAGAGGGATATCATACCAGTTAGTTTGAAACCTTTACATTAAAAAGTATAGTGACTTCAACAATCCCATTTTTTTCCTAGCATAAGTTAAAATATTTAAATCTATACTTAATCAGGGCAAATATCGCATGTAATATAGGCCATAGTCTCTGTGCTAAATAGTGTGGCAATAGTTCTAAAGCAATGTTATTAAAAAGCATAATTTAGGTGCCTTTTGGTACAAGCATCATTGATGCAGCATTGTATTGCCACAGGCAAAATTCAATTAAATGAACACCGAATTTAGATATCCCTGGAAAACAAAAGTCCAACCTATGCAGAAGGTCACTTTAGAAATAACATTTGTCAGTAACACTGAAGTGAACTGAGGTTCACTTTAAACACAGCGGTGTTTCAAAGTTAGCTAATAAAAAATAATTCTTTGGGTGAAAATAATTTGTCACACAGTGTATTTCTGTTCCCTTGAATGAACTGACTGCAATGGATGAATGTCACAGAATAGTCACAGCTGAACCCAGAGAGCTCCTTGGGCAGATGAAGTCACTGGTATGCTATGTTTATGCTGTAGCCGTGCCTCACGTTTCTCGCAGGCATCTGAAGCCTGTTTTATCAGAAGGAGCCTTGGCATCCAGCACAATGGCATGTTTATGTTAAAAAGAAAGGGTCCCACTGCGAGCGGCAGGACAAGGGATGCCGGTAGGAGTGGCAGCAGTGGCTTCCTGCGCCCCAGGCTGGCGTGGGCAGAGGGGGAGATGGGACACCGTGGCTTACACTGCAGACCAGAAACTGTAGCTCTCAGAGATTAACACACATAGGCCAGTGATAATTTTCCACATCCCCCAGCTAGGAAAAAGCTGATATGTGGATTTTGAGCACAGCCCTTATAACTATTTCTCAGAAGAAAGCTTGTAGTTCATTCCTAGTGCTCCCAGAATTGTAGCAGCCAGTGAAAGCTTCTGAACAACCAGGGTTTCCAGGGGGTAAAGTCTTCACTGAGCCTGACTCTGTGACAGACATTTGTTCAAAAGTTCCTGGAGACACTCCAGTGACCACTCAAGTTTCCCAGTTCCCACCTGAGCAGTGCTGGAGGAGGTGATGGAGGTGTCCCTGGTAAGATGTGCTTGGTGCTGCACAGGAGGTGACACCCAGCATCCAGCCCAGCTTACCTCATGCTGACCAGCTGAGGGTGGTACCAAACAGGGCATGGTCCAGAGAACTGCCACAGCCATGCCATAGGCAAGCACATCCAGGATGGATACATGGGGGTAGAGGGAAGTACAGCAAATTATTTTACTTCCTAGCCTGGGCAGCAGAATGGAGTTTGGCACACATGGTTGCTGCTGGCACTCCGTCAGTGGAGTCCCTGATGTCCACAGTGCTGCAAAGGATGTAGCTCCCATCTGAGTCATTGCCCTCAAGGAGGACTCTGCCAAAGCTGCAGAGTGGTTAGATGTGGGCATGGTGGGCTCCTCTCTGCTGTTTTGCAGAGTTGCCTTCTATATCATCTACCTCCTTTTTCTTTTGATTTTTTTTCTGTTCATTTTGGCTTCTCTTTGAAATGTGATTCCTCCTTTGTTGTTTATCCTTTTTTTCCACATTTGACAAAATCACTTGTTAGTCAAATATTTATTATCATAATGTCAATCAGCATTAATATTTTTTCAATTTTCATAGCATCCTATGATCTGCCTCTTTTTCCCTTTCATTCCCTCTCTTTCTTCCTTCTTTTCCCTTGCTGTCCCAGTTTTTCCCCCTTTGCCTTGCATGACACCATTCCTCTTCTGTCTCTGCTCTGTTGGTAACAGCAAGGCAGTGTCTCACACCCAGGGGACCCCTGCATCCCTGAGTCTGGCTTCAGAATACGCACAAAACCCAGTGCTTCAGCAGATCTATTGGAATACCTTCTGTGGCTTCTATCATACTAATCATCATACTTTAATGTATTCATTACCTTACCTTTTTGTGAGTTGCTACTATCTTTATTTTACAAATGGGTAACCGTCATAAGGAAGAATTATGTGTCAGATCTTACACATATTTGGAATACTAAAGCTCAGATGTGAGGTCCACTGAATCAGTTATTCTGAAAGTTACATGCAGACCAATGAAGCTTTTCAGTAGGACATCTGAAAGTCAAGTAAGTGGATGGCCACAACACTATATGGATAAATCACTAGGGATCTGGCTTTAGGTGATTTCAAATTCGCCCCAAGATCTAGTCGGTTTTGTTTGGCCAGGGATAGCTACTGGGTATTATGTAGTTCTTTTAGAGATAGATGAAACATCTTCACATTGGCCAGTTTTAGTCCCATACCTTCAAACTGTTCAGCAATAACACCAATATTTCAAATCTCTTCCCAACCAGCGAATGCTTCATTTCTAGTTCTGTAGCCTTCAGGTTTTTTTAAGCACTTCTGTTGTTCAAGGGATTTCCCCTCGCCCTCAATCTCAGTCAGCTGGCAGCTGCAATGCACCTACATAGTTCTGGGTAAAATGAATGCCTGTCCTTCTCAGTTTCTCACATGCTGTCTCACCTACTTGCAGTGTCCTTCCTGAGGCCACAGTGGGGGCAAACTGGGTGGGCAGGTACAAACTTTTCTCATCAACTGATCTCAGGTATCTGGTAATATTTTGATAATGTTAATTCACAGCAAGACCTGTTTTTTTACCTTTCCCTATTTATATTATAATAGGGCCACGTATTCAGCTCTGAAAATCAGTCTGCATGTGAAGTAACCTTGGACAGTCAGAATGCATGTGCTTCTCAAAATATCATCCTGGGAATTAACCTCGTACTTGGTCTTTCCTGCATATAACCCAAGAGGAAGGCAGTGATGTGACATTCTGTGAACTGGATATTAATAGTGCATGCTGTATTCCATTCCCAATTTTAAGCCAGTATTTATTTGGTTTATAATTCTGAGATGAGATTCACTTACATTTTCTTGTCTGGCATGCAGTTGGTTTTGACACAGTAATTAAGAGCCAGCACACTCCAAAGCACCCAGCTAATTATTGAACCCTCTCAAGCAGGGGAAACAGAGTAAATTATCTGAGCAGTGGAAAGGGAAATAGGTCAGTTGAAAAATATGTTTTTATGAGCCGATACTGGTTTGACAATGCAGATGCTGGCAAGAATGAAAGGAATCCCAGTTCAGTTTTGAAAAAGGTATATTTTTCACAGAGAACATGTCTCTTCTGGGAACCCTTAATTTAATGTACATTGGTTTCCTATTTTAAGAAAACAATTTGCCATTAACACTATGCCAGCCAGACTTACATTTTTTAAAGCAAAAACTCTTTGTCCTAAAGTATTTAATGGCCTAAAGAGGAGGAAATTGGCTGTGACATTTCAGTTTTTCCATTCTAAGGGGAAAATGGTCCAAGGTCTAAAAATATCCCTGAAAAACACCCTTCTTCTCATCATTGTAATATACCATGAGCCATGTGACAACAAAGACATTTCTTTCTAGCATTGTTTTTAATCAGCTAAACCTGCAGCTGAGACTGTCTTCACGTAAAACTGCTGACTCAAATAAAAATTTTGTTTACCTGACTAATTTGATGACCTACTCTGCACTACAATGTCTCTGGTTCATCCTGCTTCCTTTACCTGAACACAAATGACAGTTGTCCTGAATTGCATATTCATCTGGGGGGAAAATCTCAGCAGGCTTTGTGCTGTGGGGCTGTTTTTCTGTTAGGCACTGTTCAGCTCCATTCTCTATTTGATCGTCCATCCTAGAGGAATATTGAAAGCATATTCATGTATTTTTTGGTCTGTGGCCATGAACAGACAGGTGAGGTAGATGGTACATGTAAATAAGATTAAGAAAATGCACCCTGTGGTAGATTACTGCCAAGGAGTATGTTATGGAGGTCATAGATTGGTCTTTATCATTATGTCAAGATACCCAGCAGAATTCAAAGGGAGTCTTGGTATTCAGAGTATTCCCCCAGCAGTGAATTCAGACAAGTGAGTGAATCACAAGGTACTTGTTTATTGTCAACTCAGAAAAAATAAAGCGAGACTGGTTTATGTGTAGACTGAGGCCAGCGTGGAGACATTCCTAGACAGGGTGGAGCCCACAAGTCGAGCGGTGCTGTCACTGGAGGGAGCAGGTCCCAGTCTGCACTGAAGCTGGAGGCAGAGCTTCGCGATGTGATCTATTCAGTGGTGGAATTTGCTTAGGAGGTTTTTGCCCCTTGTCTCTACCTCAAAGCCCCGGCCACTCACCCCTGCCTGCATTACAGCTTCCTGCCTGTCCTCAATTGTGCTGCTACAAATGAATGTGGGGCCGGGCTATAGAGTAGGCCTCTACAGCAATCTAGGTTAAAAATAGCCTTCAAAAATAATTTTGCATTTTTGAATTTTAAACCAAAACCATTTCAGCTGCCTGATTTTACAGACAACCCCTGAAAGTACCTAAGCACAATGGACATGGTAACAAACTGACCTACTGAATGGTAACTGAGCTTCTCAAATTCTAAAACAAATGTGTCATGGAAATATGACAAAGAAAGTATGCCTCCTTGCTGGTGAAGTAAAAGCACAGGGGCTCTACTTTCCTCCAATATCAAAATTGTAATGAACACAAACACTCACTAGATTTTAATGAATCACACCGCCCTGATGGATCAAGGTCAGACCGGCTCAATGCACTGAAATCAGTGGAAGTTTTGCCTCTCCTTTTTTCTGAGCTAAGATTAGTCTAGAGAAAAGGAGGCTCATGGGTGACCTGATCACTCTCTACAACTCCTTTAAAAGGCAGTGTAGCCAGGTGGGTCAATCTCTTCTCACAGGCAACCAGTGACAGCACAAGAGGAAACGGCCTCAAACTGTGCCAGGGGAGGTTCAGGCTGGACATCAGGAGGAAATTCTTCACTGGGGTTGTCAGGCATTGGAACAAGCTGCCCAGGAAGGTGGTGGAGTCACCATCCTTGGAGGTGTTCAGGGAACAGCTGGACAGTGCCATGATCTAGTTGACAAAGTGATGACCAAGGGTTGGACTTGATTATCTCAGAGGTCTTTTCCAACCTAAATGATTCATGATTCTGTAGGATTTTTTTCCTATTTTTTCTTCAGAGAAAGACTGGGAGTTTTAATATAGAGTAGTATTTGAACATACATGGTATTTTACCATATATCAACATATAATACGGATCATGTGACTACTGAGAGACTGGGAAAGGATGCCAAGAGTTCCATCTAGATAAGCCCTCTGTCCTGAGGTGGGCTCACTCATACCTACGGTCTTCCTGGCACTATTTGCCTAAACTTTTTTTTGACAAAACTTTGTTTTAAAATCCACACATCTCCTTAGGTAATCTATTCCAGTGTTTAGCTGAGGAATTTCCTCATCATCTAGTCTGTGTTTGACATGCAACCAATGTTTCATAGCCACACATCAGTACAGATGAATATCATTCCCAGTGGAAACAGCAGTAGCAGCAACACAGAAACTTGGCATGTGTCTGATGATGTTTGTTCCTTTTTCTTTAGCCGAGAAGCGTAAATGTAAAATGACCCCAATAATTGAGTATAGTTAATAAATACAGTTGGGGTTGCTGGCATTTCTGTGCATGCATTAACTCAAAAAGAATTGAAGAATCAGTAATTTTCTCTTAAAGTTGTAATTCCTTTCCAGGGAATATTGATAGTTTACTAGTTTAATAAGTTTACTAGTGGCATAAACACATGGATAGATCTTTTTTTTCCCTTACAACTATAATATGATATAATCCAATATTATTGTAGGCCCTGGGGGAAGAGAGGACTGTACTACTGACAGTACTATTGATTTGTACCTTTAAAACTGAAACCTACCAATATTGTAAAGAATGTACATTAGAAACCAAACTGGAAACAATATATAAGAAACAAGCTATTAAACTTCCTTCATTGAAACACCACTTGAAAGTGCTCTAGAGTATTGTAAACAGTCAAAAGATAGATTCTTGCAGCAATGAAAAAATTACCAATGATGAGGTTAACTGCTGTTTCAGAAGAGACTGGAGAGGAAATAAAGGTGCTGTAGAGTTTCTATATCGTCAGGCAGTACAGCGAAGTCAAGCCCAAGGGAAGATGTATAGGAAAAACTGGACTGCTAGAACAAGGTGAGATAGTAACAGCCACCAGCAAGATGACCTGGCTTATTGGCATTTTGCCTTGTCTTGCAATGTCCAAGAATTACTACATTTTAAAAAAATTTTCTTTTCTTCTTTCTCTGAATCCATGAGTATTTTAAAAAATGGAGGACAATTAAAAGAGTAAAACAAAATTACTTAGATTCCTGTAGCATTTTTTAAAATAATGTAATAATTTTTGAGGACCTATTTCAAGAGATTATCTGTTTGTCAATACTGTTGGCTCATTCCTCCCAACCTCTAAACTTATTTTTTTTTAAATTGTCCTTATTGCAGCATTTGGGACATTTCTCTTTCTTTTTCCTTCAGTGAAGTTTGGTTATATGTGCCAGAGTTAGCAACTGTGATTATTATGGCCATTACAGTGGTCATTATGGCCATTACAGAGAAGCAGGCTTTTAGGGAGCATGCCATCTCCCAGCCATTCTAGGCATCTTGGAAAAAGGCTGTCTTTATCTCTACATTAATTATAAACAAAGCCTGAAGTGACCAGTTTGGATACAGATTTCTACATCAGATGAATCATACCCTGAAAGTTGCACTGAGTATTCCTGGTTACTGAGAGCACTGATTTTGACATCAGTTTTGTAATAACTTGTACAAGTTATTTCTGTCTTTTGCAATACATTTGGATTCAGTGAAGTGTCAGATGAAGAAGAAAAAACACTTGCAGACTTTTTGGCTCTGCCTGAGTTAAGAACTAAAGAGCGCACCTTCCCCACAGGCAAACATGTTGCAACATAAAATGCAAATAGCTTGAAAGAAAAAGAGAAGCAATAAAGGAATGGCTCTTTCTGTGCCCTAGAGGAAGAGGAGAAACTGGCAAGACATTTTAAACAATTCAGGGAAGAGTCATTTGACACAACCATGATGACACTCCTATTATTCGTTTTAAAAGTCTTGACTTGTCATGAAACATACTTTGCTACCGATGTAACTAAATAAACTACAAAAGAGCTTAGTACCAACAAGGAAAGAAATTCACATTTAATACATGTCACTTCACATTTGTCTTACAGGACAGTTCATTCAAAGTCAGCTCTTTGAGTATGGTAAATATTTTACACCAAAAAAATAAATTAATCAATAGTGTTTGTATATACAAAAGAGGAAAACTGGCAAAATTTAATCACAGTTGCTGCTCAACAGCAATTATCTCAAAGACGAACCTCTGGTAATATACGACTACTAAGATGGTGACTCAGCTAGCTCATATAAGAAAATAGCTTGGCTACTATAGAATAAAATTAAATGCTGCAGTTCCTTAACTTTACAACCACTCATGCTGCTGTCCTTATCTCTTGATTGTGCTCTTGTTCTGAAATAGCACGAGGGGATTTGTCCTGTCAAGATTTCATGATAGTGTTTGCAGTCACAGGAAATCTGTATGAGAGAGAAAACGTCCCACTTAGCAGCAGGAGGATGACAGCCACAATCCCAACAGGAATAGCAGCACCAGCTTCCTGTGCCACTGGACTGGAGGGCATGTAGTAAGAAGGAGGAAAAGCTATGCTCTGGTTGTGAGCTACAGAATAGAAATTCCAGCCCACGGGAATCAGGACACACAGACCAGCAAGTATGTAGAAGAAACCACCCACCAGGAAGAAAGGGGCAATGAGAGTTTTGTGAGTGATTCCCATGTATACATTTCTCAGGGCAAATATTGTAGCAGCCAGTCCCAGCAAGCCCATGAACATGGCGATCAACAGGAGACCCTGAGCAGCATAAATTTCATGGGGGATGAAGGAGTCATAGCCACTGAATTTATGGCAGAACTGTTCTCTATAGCCGGGTGAGACGTGAAGGTAACTGATGAAGCAGACTTTCCAAATCCCCACCCAGGCAACGCCAGAGGAGATGATGGTGGTGTTGTCCACATGCCACACTCTCCATTCCACAATTCCCATTGAAACGGTGCACAGGATCCAGCCCAGCGTGCCCAGAGCAAAGGCAGCAAGCTGGAGGTGCGAGGTGCTGACCAGGAAGTTCATCCTTTGGAGGTCTCCTGCTCTGTCACAGACACAGCTGCCATGCAAAGAGAGAGAGGCACTGCAAAGAAACAAAAAGTAAAATGACAAATGTAGTTATTATTTGGGCAAATAGGTGAACCTGTCAGGTGAATTCTGAAAAAGAGAATGTGTGTGCAGAGGGAGGATGGCAGTCATCTTTCCCCAGCTTTAATGAACTGTTGAAATTTAAGATCCATGGACAAATAACATATAGATTTTAATTATGTTTATGTCATGGTATCACACGAAGGAGAAAGAGTCTCTGATTAACTCCCCTTACGATCTCCTTTTTACCTTCACAAAAGGAAAACTCGTGTTTTTTTCCAAGTTATTGTCTTCTTTATAATTAACCATTAGGTTCAAAGACCCTTATACACATTACACATAATCAGCAGCCCTAGAGTTACTGGCTAGCAGGAACAAAATCTGAGCTAGTCCTCAGGTCCCTGACTGTTGCAAGAGATCCTAAAAAGCAGAATCTGTGCTCCTTTCTTCCAGCAGCTGATGCTGGAGCCCAGTCTGTACAGACTTCAGCTTTTGTGCTGCCTTTACTGAGAGCTGCTGGGACCAGTGTCAGACAGAAAATGTGCAGAGGCATGAGCAAATCCAGGCCACAAAGTCTAACAACCACCTCTGAACTTTGACCATCTGCAGATTAATTAGCAATGAATGCATTAGCAGAAACATTTGAATTAATCAGAAATGTAACACAGTGCAGGGGCTGGAGCCTGGATATGCTGTCATTGCTTACCCACCCTCAAACTTCATCCAAGTTTTTTTTAGTATTTTACCTTAGCAAATCCCACTTGTTTATAAACTGCCCAGCTTCCCCAGTTTGAATCATCCTAAGACTGTGCTGGAAAATATTTTAGTCATTTAGCCTAGCAAAAGATTTAAGATTTGTTTGCTGACTACACTATGAGTGTAAATTAGGGTTTTATTGTATTTTTTTTAAAAAAGAAAACGAAAAGGAAAAAAAAAAGAAAAAAGTGAAACCAATCAACACAATTTCCCATGTCTTTTGTACACTTTTTTGAATACTTATAGGAATGATCTGTGAAGATGTGGCCTCAAATTTGTTGTGTAGATCTGACAGGTTCTAGGGATCTGTATATTTTATAAGTTTTCTAAAGTATCTTTTCTACTGCTCCTGTTTCATTCAAGACTGGAGAAACACTGTACCAAGTTGACTCTAATAAGATATGTCTGCCACAATGTTTTGTGTATGAAACATTAAACATAAAGACTAAAGCAACAATTTTTGTATTTCCTGATCTTAAGCTAAACAGATTCAGTTGGCAATACAATTTAGTTGCAAAAGTCCACCTGTGAAAATCGTAAAAAACAAATATCTTCATAACAATATGGCCTTAAGCAGACAGTGTCCATCTTCTCATACCAGTGCCCACTACATACTTACTTCACTCCTGAAGGTGATGCCAGCCATGAGAGGATGGGACAGAGTGATTTTTGATGCCAGACAGACACAGCTATATTTGTAATTTTATCATTTTGGCCTACGAGTTCATCTGTGTACCTCCAATAGGACTGATTTCCTGTGGGATCTATTCATCTCCATTATGGCAAGTGTACATTTAATCCTCTCCAGCATGGAGAAAATTGCTCCGCAAGAGTCTCTTGTATTTTTATCTACTTAAACGGAAACCAGCTTATAAACACTTCCTCGATTTGCTGTGTTATTTACAAAGTGATTATAAATCCCCCTTTTTAATTAACTGTTTTTACGAGGCATAAAGGACAGTAGCCCCACAGGACATTTTGGATGGTTTTCTTTCTGTCCCAGTTCCACATCAAAATAGCATCTTTTCTATTCCTGTCCAGTGATGGGAAGGTGCCAGAGAGGAAAGAGCGCAAGCAGAGGAGTCCTGTGCTGCCTCCCTTCAGCTCCTGTTGGAATCAGTGGAGCACACAGAAGCCAAACCTGAACCACGCAAAGATTCCATTTTGTGTAGAGCCCGTATGTCTGTAACACTTCTCGTGTACATCATAAACGTTCATTTAAACAAACTGCTGATATCAAGGTCATAAAAGATATGTCAGCAGGTGAATCCTTATCATCAAGAGCTTTTCAGAGTGTTTTATCAGCATATAACTTCATTGATTGAACGTTCCCAACTGTCTGCTGACAGAATTAAATGAGATTAAATGTGATTCTGAGCCCACTATCAAACCTGTATGTGCTGAGATACTTAGAATTGTGTCCAGAATTGAACTATAAAGTTAAAAATTACAGAAAGTTCTTTTTTCCTTTAAGATTCACCAAAAAACACCACAGAACAAGCAAACACACAGGATGAAAGAATTTAAGGCTTATACAAAAGTTCTGAGAACATCGGAGAATAACCAACTATCAAAGATGGGCTTTAGGTGAGTTATCAGGTGTCTAGACACACAAAAATTTGCTTATGTAGGAAATGATTCATTTTGGCTCATTCCTCCACACCCTGCCCACTGGAGCTTATTTGCTCTAATCTGGTATCACTGACTTAGAGAAAAACCAAGGTTCAAAAGAAGTACTTTTGAGATCGATGATGAAATTAAATTAATGTTCTCATACTTGTGTGTTTCGGAAAATCAAATGGAAGCCTATACTTAATGACTTCCTGGTACTGAGATTCAGCACGAAAATAAGGAAAAAAATATCAAGGTAAAATAGTTAAAGGATTTTCCATGACATATGAAAACATGTCAAAATTAAAACAAAGTTCTAGTTCGTGATTTCAGTCTCTATCACTACGATAGAGGTTTTAATGGTATAATGAAAAGACAACAAGTATGTATCACTTGCCAGAAGCATTGATTTTAAAGGAAACCTTCGGGCAAAGAGGATCGAGGAAACTCCTTTTCCCCCAAGTGTAGAAAGATATATTGATTTTTCAGAACTACAGTGGCAAGTATTTCCAAAAAAACCCCAAAACAAAACCTTTCTCTTGCAGATGCCAAATAAAACAGGGAGCGAGCTGGAGATGCCAAATGAAACTGGGAGCGAGCTGCAGAGGGCGTCTTCCTCCAGGATTTCAGCCATTCCAGCGACTCCCTTGCTGTGAGACCTCAAGAGGCAAGAAAGGAGGGAGGAAAGGAGGAAAGGAGGGAGGTGGGGTAGGTCGTACAGGCTGGGGTTTACAGCAGCGCCTGGGTCAGGGCTTTGTCAGCTTTTGCTTCAGCTGGACTCTGAAAAAAGTCACACCTTGGGGGTGACCCTGCACAAATGTCCGTCTGCTGCTGTGGTATTTGGCTGGTGGTAGAAGCTGTTGCTTTTCCCTAAGAATTCCAGGCTCAGAACTCCTGGCGGTGTCCGGGCACCTCGCATGCAGCTTTCTCTCACCCGTGCGATGGAGGCACGTGGCCAAGCCCACACAGAGCTTGCTAGCTCGAGCGGTATCAGAAGTAAAGAGTCCAGAGATGGCTCTTG
>VXAZ01003263.1:597350-629165 GCA_013399875.1 Gymnorhina tibicen
CCCCAGCCATCCCAGCTGGTGGCTCGGGGACTACAACATCCATCCTCAGGAGGTGGGTGATGCAGGTGCTGAACTTGGCTCAAACACCAGCAGTGCCATTCCTGTAGATTTCAAGGACAGAGAGATCCCTTTTGGAGAGGAAGAATTTAATTTGTCACCAAGTTGTCATCCACAACCCCCCCCCCCAAACTTTTTAATTAAAATTTTGGTCGCTGTACAAATGCCCTTTTCAGCTTGCTGGGAGAAAAATGTAAAAACTCAGTCCCTGCATGTTTGAGCTATATTGGATAAAATACAGTTCAAAGCCCAGATCATATAGCAGGCTGTGCTAACACAGACAGCATTGGCTGGTTTCATGCTTTAGTAATTATATAAATATTTTGAATTAATTTAATTAGTGTAGTAAGGTTACCTGTATGGTCTGAATAATACAATGATGTAACACAATCACTAGATGAAATGTCCTAGAGGCAAATTAATTCATATTCAGTCGGCTACAGGAGATCTTCTGAGTAATTAGGTGGTGTCACTAGCATGTGGTTCTTGATTCAGGAGCTCACTCAGAGCTGCAGATTTCAGCATTCCAACTTTGCAGACCATCTACTTCATGGCATAGAGTCAGCCTACAAAGGCAATCTGGCCAGGAGGAGCTAGCTAGGTCTGTGTGGTGTCTACGTCAGTGGATGAAAAGCATGACTGAAAACCCTTTTCACCCAAAGAAGTGAGTAGTGGTTTTGAGAGGTGGCTGCAGTGCCATCTTTCAGTATCCCATTATTTCATCCACATTTTCATTTAAAATCTACTCAGTTCAATCCAACAACCACTCCAGCAGCTTCTGGGGATGGTCTGGAAAGTCTAGAAACAGTAGCTAAAAACCAGAGAGCTGCTTCTACAGGCTTCTGACCTGAAAGCCATTTTCTCTCTTAATACATGTTTCATTTCCATCATTTGGAAGGGCTTCCCTTCACAAATGTGTTCTTAACTAGATACTCTACTAAAGTAAAAGCAAGACAGAATCACTGAATCATAGGATGGTTTGGGCTGGAAGGAACCTTAAAGATATCTTGTTCCAATCCCCCTGCCATGGGCAGTGGTACCTCTCACCAGACCAGGTTGCTCAGAGCTCCATCCAACCTGGCCCTGAATGCTTCAAGGGATGGGGCGTCTGCAGCTTCTCTGGTCAACCTGTTCCAGTGCCTCACACCCTCACAGTAAAGAATTTCTTCCTAACATCTAATGTAAGCCTAATCTCATTCAGTGTGAAGCCATTCCCCCTTGTCCTATCACAGTTCCTGATGAAGAGTCCTCTCCAGGTTTCCTGTAGGCCCCCTTCAGATTCTGGAAGGCTGCTATGAGGTGTCCACACAACTTTCTCTTCTCCATGCTGAACAGCCCCAACTTTCTCAGCCTGATTCACAGAGGAGTGCATATTAAATGTAAATTTGCTAGCATTCAAATTCAAATTTGCACAGAGAAGACAGAAGCTACTAGTAAAAGATGATACATGCCAGTGTATTCATGCAAAAAAAGAAACTTGAATGATCCTTTTGTATTTATTGCTGATTGTCACTTAAATTAAGCATTGCACAGTGAGTAGCTCTTTTTCTTTATGAAAAGTATGTTAAACCATTGCACATGGACTTCAGGGACAGAATGAGACACTCCTAGCTTCAAGAAATAGAGAGGACACCCGAGAGTCATGTTGACTTTCCTACAGTTGCAAGCTTGCTTCTAGGAGTAAAAAATAAAAGCAAGCTGCTCTCACAACTGCCAAGTGGTTTCATAGAGGGGGTGTTGGGTCATCTGTGCATCAGGCTTACCTTTAAAAAGACTAAAATGAAATGTTGCTGTTGAATAGATCAGTTCTTTGTGGCCACAGTTCTACCTCCTGATATTCTCAGCAGCAGGAAAAAACAGAAATAGAGTTGAAATTTTGTCAAGAGTTCTTTTACTTCCAGTAATTGTTAGTGATGAAAGGCTGGGGCTATGATATCAATTCTGAGGGTGGAGAAACCTCATTTACACCAAATGAATTTCACTTCTGGAATTAATACTGTGTCTTCCAGAAAGCTGTTTTAATTACAATTAGTAGTCTATATCCATCCATTGGGTTTCAGATCTGCTTTCTAAAACTCAACCTGCCTTAAGTTCCTGGAACAATGACTTAAAAAACCCTGCAGGTAAATGTAAGAGAGAAAAAAGGTATCAAGCTCTCTTAATTCATGCATTTAAATATAATTGGGCCTTTTGGGTTACTGGGTCTCAGGCTCCCTCCTAGGGGGATGAGGGCCTGTGCCAGGGACAGATGTCCAACTTGTAGGGTGGTGTAAGAGTGTGTCCCCAACCACACAATCACCTGCAAGACTTGTCTTTAAATTCATCATTTCATATGATGGCTTGAGAGAAGGAGGGCTCCAGCTTTCAGAGACATTGAAGGGAGTTTGCCATTTAGCAGAGGTTCTTTAAAGGTTGGTGTGTGCTGGGTAATACATTCCCAGCAGCAGCATCGTCTCTGCAGTATCTCTTACCCCTCTGGGACCTGAGGCACCAGGCAGAGCTGGATGGGGCAGTCATCAACATCTGGAACATAGGATCTCAAACACTGAAACTGCAGGGAAACGTGAGATGGAGCTGTGTCTTGTTACGGAAATTTGTGGAAGTCTTAGACAAAATGCATGATCCTTGACATGATATTCAAAGACTGTACTAATGCCTTAGGATCCTTCAGTTTGGATGTGTCTAGAAGAGAACTTCAGAAATGTTTTTTATCCTTCTGCCATCACCGTTTCAGGACAGCTGTGGTTTGAAGCATAGCTTTATGTCTAAGGCCATCTACTTGCCATGGTCCTGGCCACAAGAGTTGCCACCACTGGCTCATAAATCAGTCTATTCCTACCTTCTTCAAAAGACACATTTCAAACAGTCAGTGTGGCAGTTATTTTGTTCTATTTTCTTAGAAATAAATTTAGCTGCATTTATTACCCGTTTCTTGAATTCGTCTCCTTGACACTCATGAAGTCATGAACTCTGATATTTCCTCTGATATTAGGTTTTAGCTGTCACTAAAATACTTATTTTCAATTAGAAAAGACAAACTAGTGGGGCTTAGAGTCTTAAAAATCATTGTAGGGTATGTACAGATTTAAAATGCCTTATGTCCCCTGTCTCTCCAAATGTCAATATCCAGTGTTATGAACTCTGCTGCTTCCATTTATTCACTGTGTTTCAAAACAAGCAAACCAAAGCAATCTTCATTTCTCTTCCATCAGGTAAGAATATGTTGAAAATTAGCTGTGTAAAAGTCCTTTGCTTATTTCAGGAAAATGTTTTGGTTTGCTTTGATAACAGGATGAGATGAAACCAATAATTTCTAATATATCCTCACTGTTTTTCATGTAATTTACTTTTCTGTGGCTGAGCCCACCTTGAGCTCTTGTTACATAAGGAAATATTGCAGGCTGGTAGGCAGTGAGATGGCAGTGGGATTGACCCAGGACCCAGATGACCCCATATTATCAGAGTTTCTACAGATTGTTTTGCGAAGGGAGCTCCATTTAGAGCCACAGTGGAACAGTTCAGAGACATTCCAGGAATGACAGCCCCTGAAAAACCAAGGCAGACAACCTGGCTGTGTTGAGATGGGATCCTTTCAGGAAGCTTCAGAAAGCAGAGGGAGCCCAAAAGCTTGCCTCCTCTGGGTGTCTGGCACAGAGAAAAGAGCACTAAGGGTTCAGTAGTGTCAATAAGGCAACCACAGCCAGGTCCCAGAGAACTCACACACGGCTGGGAAGATGAGGGCACTGAACACACACTTGGGGCATGGGAAGATGTCACCCAAAAGGAGACACCTTCCAGCCGAAAGAACGGGAACTAATGCTTCCTGGAGCTGCAGGAGAAATGAAGAACTCCTGAAGCACCTTGAATATCAGCCTGGAAGTGCTGCACAGGCACCCAGTCGGGAGGAAGGAGCATTCCCTGAGCCAAGGGCACGTTAAGGAAGCGGCTGCTAAAGGGGCAGTGGGAGACCACAAAACCTGCACACAGCAACCTGCACACAGCAACCTGCACACAGCAACCTGCTGGCGAGGCTTCCTTCATAGATGGGGGGAAGTGGGTGCAAGGAGAGCTTTCCAAAAGGATAGGAGACTATACTTGCTTCCTAGTAAATGATAGCACGGCTAAAATAAAATACGCTAAAAAATGTTCCAATAGAAGAGCAGTGTCTGAGTCTCCCTGTCTGAACCCACTCGCCTGCCAAAAGACTAGGAATTCTACTGCAGCTTGTAGCCAGCTTAAAGAGAAAGTTCATGATAAACTCTTCTTATATAAAATAAGCATAAAATTTTTTTCCCAGCCCACGTAAGTAAAAAATTCACTTGTTTCCACTTACTTCATGTTTTAAGTAAATATTTTTGCTTTAGAACATCCCAGGCATCACATGCATTTTAAATTTAACATTCAAATCCTACTTTTGTCAAGTTTTATAGCCTAGATGAAGCTTTATTGGACTATACTGAACATGGTTTACTAACCAAATCTTTTGTTCAATGTAAGCCTTGCAGCAGAAAGGGAGTTTAAAAAAACCCAAGAATACAGTAATTACAAAGGTCTCTTCGTAGCAATATCTCTATGCCTTAATGCTTGAAAACTTAATTCTTCAATTCCCAGCTGGGAAAGCATTCTTTATAAAAAACAAATAAATATTTAAATCTNTTTAATTCTTCAATTCCCAGCTCGGAAAGCATTCTTTATAAAAAAAAAAACAAATAAATATTTAAATCTCTCCCCATCTGTTCTCTATCAGCACTTCATAAAATAAGTAATATTAAGAAAAAAGGGGGCACTTACTTCTCTGAGTCTGAGAGTTGCCTAAGGCTTTGAAGCAGTGTCAGCTGGATGAAGCAAGTTCCAAAAGGGAGGTGGAAAAAAATGCCCGTGCAAATTGTCCAACTTGTTACGCTACCAAACAGGTACCTCACAGTTCCTTGTCACTCTCCCACTAAGTCAACAAAGATGTAGGAAGTCAGTTAATCATTAACATATTATAAAAATATTAAAGCTTTGCCATATTCCATTTATTCTAATTGCTTTAAAACACTTACCAAAGCATACAGATAACTCCCACGGAAATTACAGTTTTCTGTAAGATACCCTTTCAGAAAATCTACCTTTTTGATTACATTATTTTCCAGCTTGAGACCACCATGATGCCCCAGTCTGGCAGCCTGAAGGACACAGAATTCCCATCTAAAAGAGAACAAAGTGATTTCATAATCCTTTCTTTTTTGTGAGATTTTTCTTCCTGTATTTATGCAACTTAAATTAGTGCAGCTCTGCAGAAGAAATAAAGGGGAGAAGGAGGAGTTTTTCCAAGGAGTAAATTCAAGCTGAACTGCTCTCTTGATGGACTCTGGCTGGGAGCACCCACACTTTAGTACAAATAGTACTGTGCTTGCTATCTCAGATGCTTAAAAAAACACATACATTTTTTAAAATTATGTTATGTTTGCCTTGCTTCACGGTTTTCCCACGAATGTAAACAATGGCTCTTACAAATTCGAAGAATGTTCTTAACTCCCTTCTGCTTTCTCCTCTTTGAAGCCTGTTCTAAACCCTGATAGACTCCAAATGATGCACTGGCTCAACTGGGTTCAGAACAGGGCTAACAACACCAACATTGTGTGTTCAATCTCTGTATGAGCCATTTGCTTAAGAGTTGGACTCGATGATCCTTGTGGGTCCCTTCCAGCTCAGAATATTCTGTGATTCTGTGACACTTCAAAGCCTGGTGTTAAAAGACAAGTAAGTATATTTCACAGAAATACCCTGAAATGGGGAAGCCCCATTAAAAATTCTTCTCATTGACAAATTCTTCTAGTTGTAACATGTGCAATGGTTGGTCATTGCCATCACCGAAAAAGGCTGAAAAATGTCATTAATTCATACCCTCCTGTTTTCTGCATCACCTTTCATCCTCTCCTGCTGTATCTTGCAGCTGATGCCGGTTCACCGGTTCATTGTGCAGGTAATGCAGCCTGGCCATGACAGCAGTCTGATCCTCTCCTGCAGGTCACCAGCCTGGGATCTCCTCTCTGGCTGCTCACAGCTGGGTGGGGTTGGTTTGGTGCACAGGCAAACTCAGCTGCTCAGGCTCTGCTGTTGCGTGACAAGAAGCCCAGCACACACACACACCCCGGTGGGCTGCTGTCATCTGCCAGACTCCAGGATGGCCTCCTGACAGGGCTGCTGATTCACAAGGACAGCATCCTTGGGCAGTAGGCAGCTGGCAGATAGATTCCTTTTCTTGCATTTAATAACTGTGAGACAAAATTTGCAGGCAAAACCACTGCTGATTTCATACATGAAGCTGCTGCACACCTCTATTTGTCTCACCCTGCGATAGGAGGGGCTCCCCTACACCACTCTCAGAAGAACAATTCTTTGCTCACCAAATTCTCTATCTCTGACCTATTTCTTCTCAATCACCAAAAAAAACAACAAACCCTGAAAACCAACACAACAACAAAACCAAACCCACTGTGATGTTTTAGAGATTAAACTGTACTGAAAAGTAATGAGTTCAAGATATTTGTCAGCCACCATCAGCACAGTGAAGTTTAATTCAACTGGAAATCTACAGTGCTCAATCTGTGATAACAACCAGCAGCATACGCATCATTACATCAGTAAAAAATACAATACACACAAAATGGAGTGGAAGAAGATAGGAAGCAAATGACAATATTAAGTGTTTTTTCTTCTCAGTGTATGATTATGAGTTCTAGAAACATATTCCTTTTTAGTGTAATAGTGACAGATTATTAGGAAGCAGATAGAAATTAACTAAGTTTCTGATTACTTTATTTAAAGGAACACATTTTAAACGTAAGACTTTATTTTTCCTTGAATGCCAATGGTTAATACTTTTTGAGGCAGAAAACATTTGCTTTCTTCCTCCTATGGCCTGGGCCCAAAGCACATTGAAATCAGTGGAAATAGTTCTGCTGACTTCAAAGACCTTTAGATCAAGCCCGGTCCCTTCTGTGGTTTACAATTTCATTGTTAAATACCACAGAACAGGAAATATTTGTTTCAAGTTATTTTTCCTTTTATTTGTTACACATTGAAAAACCAGCCTGAAATCAAGACGCTGTGCAAGATGCATTGCCCAGCAAGTGGTACCACATAGGCAGCGGAGAGAGCCCGTAAACAGCTCGGGGGCTCAGGTACAAGGACTTACTCACTTTTTGTTTCTGGGACAAAGGTTACTTCTTCTGGGAAGCACAGCAGCCTCCCTGCAGCAGCTTGTCAATCTGTGATCAGTGAATTTAGGGGATTAGAGTTGGTGCATCCTCACTCTTGGTCACTCCCTGCTTGTCCTCAGCAGATCATCAGACCAACAACTCTCCAAATCCAACACTGAACCTAAGTATGGGCCTCTAAAACTTGAGTCTAAGAAAAATATTTCCATAAACACCTTTCCTAACTGTTTACCTTTATGGCCAAACCAAGTTGTCCTTTAAAACTTGGGAAATTCAGAGATGAGACAAACACCTCTACCAAACTCAACACGTCTCTCATCATGAAGTGCTTCACAGCCCAGCAGCAGCTGACCTTCTGCCTGTTTTGCCCAGACCTCTTCAAACACGGATCAGAAATACACTGTCAACATCACATTAAATGACACTGGAAAGCAACGACACTTAAAAGATGAGGACGTGTTTTCAGAGAGCGCACAAAAACCTCATCACAACTGGTACATCACTATTCAGGCAAATCCCATAAAGAACCCACTGGACTCTGCATAAACTCCACAGCTGTTGGCAGTAACAAACACCCAAAACCCAGATGGGCTTTTGAAAAGGTTAAAACCCCCTGCACTTCACTGCACATGCCTTGGGAAGGGGCAAGAAAGCCTTCAGGAGAGGTGCTTGGGAGGCCTCCATGTGGGATGGCTCTGTGTTTCTCTGCAGATGGAGGTGGCCAGAGCTGGAGGGATGAATGAGCCACTGGAGTCTCCTTCCCGTGCCCCTAAACACAACTCTGGGGCACGGCTGCTCTTGCCATAGCACAGCAGAGGGCTCAGTTGTTTAACAGCTTGGCTTTGGCTTTCAGAGTGGTTTTCACTGTCCATCCTGCCAAGTCTGGGTAACGCTGGGAGTCTGCAGCAGCCAGGCTGCCCAAGGCTTGCCTCTGAAGAGGCAACCCACTGGCAGCCTCAAGGGACTCCACGTAGAAGCACTACACAGTATCAGATACTCAGCTCAATCCCAAACTACACTGACCCTGTTTATAGCTGCCAGCAGGTGCTGCTTGTTTTTGTGGTTAATCCCTTTGGCTGGGAAGTTTTCTGGCTCTAGAGAACTTACTAACAGGTTTGTTGTGATTATGTAATTGTATTTTGGGTGGCCTTGATTTCTCTTCTGTTTTGTGAAGTTCCAAATAAATGTGCACAATGCTCAGTCCCTACTATCCTCTGTGTTAGTTCCACTTGCCCCCAGTGCAGGTGGGATTTAAACACATATTTTAGTCTAAAATTACAGTGGACTCTGACATTTTATGAGAGGGATTATATGTTATCCCTCCCAGCAAGAGAGACGGTGTTCAATGTCCAATTTAGGTATTACAAGCTAGGGAGACTGTACTTCACTCATGTCTGGACTTGCTTCCTTGCAATCTTGCACGGTGCTAATATCCCTAACAATGGTTACACACTTTTTAATGCTTCTTCTACCCAAACTACATCAGAGACCTTTTGTCCAGCATCTACACCACTAGTAGTGTCCTCAGAACCCCTGCTGACACACTAACATCCCTTTATTTTTGTCCTTAACTTTCCCTAGATTCCCTTATAACCGAGTTAGAAGATGCACAGAAACTCCCTACAGAGAATTTGACCCTTTTGCTATTGGTCGATTAAAAACCAGGGGGAAGTGGGGACACACGAAGCACAGCTGCCCAGACTGTCTCCAGCATGGGTTGTTTAGACCTTTTCTTCAGAGACCAGCAACTGTAGATCCTTTGGAATGGGCTCACTATAAGTTTTTGAAGCAAAATTGGGATGACTATTACAGGCTCAAAAATTTTAACAGGAATGTTTGTGACTCGACAAGGGGCTGATTTAAAACCAATAAAATTTGTCTTTGGCTCAGCAAGAAATTGATGTTTTTTCCTGGGGATGCAGGACGCAAAAGCTGGCATGCATGAAATGAAGGGCTGCTAAAATTAGATGCACTCTTGTGGTTTGGGTAGGCTCCTGGTTATTCCCAGATACCCAAAAGTAGGTCATTCGAAGCTTAACAAAGACATTTCCCTCAGACTTGACATTTTAGAGCCAGTGGAAAAGACCACCTGATGGGAGAATGTTATCAACACGTCACACTGGGGTTTCACTCCGCCTTGGCAGCGTTTCTGAGAGAGCTGCAGTGCTACAACGCCAGTCTTTTGACACTTCACTGGAGCTGCTTTAGCAGCTTGCTCTTATCAGCTGTTAGAAGTGACAAGGAAATCAAATAACAATGAATTCTCATTAAAGGGAATGAAAGTAAGAGATCAGTAGAAACCTTTAGCTGTAACAGAGCATGGGGGTTTAACAGCTTTACAAAGCAATTCCCTGCACAAATGATGGGGCAGTATTAAAGTACTAGTTTAGGAGAATAATACGAATAACTGGTTTCTCATTAGCTGATCATGGCCATGATCTGAGGTAAGAGATCTTTAGGGTCTTTACTGACACCCCAAAAAGGGTTTCTGTACCTTTGCCCCAATTCCTGGCTACTGCAATAGCTAAACAATGACTGTGATCTTTCACCTGACCAGTACCCTATTTAGATTAATGCAGTAGGAAGTAGATAGAAATATTCTGGTGACCCAGAACACAAGTGAAATAGGATACTGCAGAAAGCAAAATAGATTTCTTACAAAAACCCTAACAGCTACAAGCTGGGTGCCAGTGGAGATGAAAAGGATGCAGTCCTGTAAAGAGCTCCAGACAGGGCAAATTCCTTAAATATATGAAGGGAAGCTGCTTTTCAAAGGCATTTTATTCCAGCATCTCCAGCTCAAAGGCAGGACAACTCTACTTTTTATCCTTGTGCTGGTCTGTCATTTACTTGGGCAGTGGGGGAAAGAAGTGTCAAACTGCCCGTGCTTTCCCTCAAAGACCTTCATAGCCAGCTTACAAGTTACAAGGCAGAAATGAAAGGTCATCACTGCTGGAGCTTGGGACAGTTTCAAAATGTGGGGACAACCACCTGGAAGGTTCTGATGATGAGGGGAATGCTTTTATGGACAGTTAAATTGGTCAGCAAAATGGGTTGTAGGTAGGAAACCCCAAACACAGGAGAAAAACAAAAGCAAACTTAGTAACTAATTGAACCAGTAAAAGAAGAGTTTGTGGCAGTTCCTATAGGTGCATGTGTGGAGAGGGTCTGTCATGGAAGAAAAAAAAATTGTCTGAGCCATGCTGCCTGGAGTGCTCAAGCCCCATTTGCAAGCCAAGGGCTTGCAAACTCCCACCTGTTCTCCTGACCTGTGAGCTCCAAAAACCACGTTATAATTACTGCTGCTCTTTTACGACACCTGTCGTAAAACTGTAGGCAATCTAAATATTTACTGAAGTAGTCACACCTCGGTATATGTCCATGTAATGTAACAACAGCAAACACAAAAGGTGGATTTACAGTGATCATAAAATTTTCATTCCCAGTTTCCTGACTTCCAGAGGCTTTATGGCCAACCTTCACACTGCACTTTCCCCATCGTTCATGACAACAGGACTGCACTCCTGACACCCTTGAACATTTGCACCTAATTTTTATTTTCATGTATCTGTCTTGTACTCGCTGGGTCCTGTCAGGGCTTTCTCTGCTCAAACGAGTCTCATGCTGTATGTGATGCTCAGTAGCACACACACAACAACTTTGAAATCCCAGTTTTGATCAGTGAGTGCTCTTTGTTAGGTTATGACATACCTCTCTACCCTCTAATAATTTACGTGAATCTCTTCTCTCATTTTCCTGTCCTTTGCATTGGATATAGATTGTGGGATTAGATACAATATTTTAGAAAGTTTATGAAGTTTTCAGCAATATTGCATCACAAGTTACTACTTTTCCTGTGTTCCTCTGTTTCAGCCTTTTTCCTAGAGCACAGAGCTCATGTGAACTGCTCATTCGCTGTGATCCCACACAGGTTTTGAGAGTCTGCTCTGTATGTCACTGTCCATGTGATCTCCGTCATTTGCTCCTTGATTAATTGCTTTCCATGTCACCATATGAAATGATAATTTGTTTGAACACACCCAGACTATTGATTTTTCTCTATGCAACTTTCCTCTTCATTGTTTGCCATATATGTTGCAAAGGGCGACCGGTATCAATGGGCTTCTGTTTTAATCATCTCTTATTGATTTGGTGGAATTGCCCGTTGCAAAAAATGCTGGCCTAAGTAACTCCACCTTTGCAAAACCAGTGCGACAATGAAGATTACTCACCTAGGTTTTTTTCTTCCCTATTGCATAAAAATAGGAAGAAAAGTGGGGTTTTTAAAATTCTTGAACTCTAATTGTATACAAATACACAGAGGATTTGGAGAACAGAGCCTTGTAAAAATCCCTAGAGCTGAAATGCCAGAGACATATCTACTGTATTAAAATCAAAAGGATTCAGCATGTGCAGGCATTTGACAAATGGGGCTGCAATTAATGCTGCACACAATACCTCAGCTTTTAGAATTCAGTGCTGAGTTAGGGACCCAAGGCATGGATTAATCCCACTTCTGATTTCAATGCCTAAATTAACTTTGTCTGCCAAGAGGAGAACGAGGTGAGGAAGAGAAGGATATTTGGGTTGAACCAAGCTCTTTCAGCAACCTTAGCTCAGCTCAGCTACAGAGGGAATCAAGGCCAATCAGGCTCCTTATTTAGGCCACTAGCTATATAACTAACCTGCAATCCAGATCTAGCCCCCCATACATGCTGAAGAGTTGGACTCTGGTATCAGTGTCTGAACCCAGGCACCTCAGACTTGAAAAAAAACCAGGACAGAAGCGAATCTGCAGTTGTATCCTCAACAGCCTTTGGCACTTATGCTGCAATTATACAGTCCTTTAAGGCTGGATTCAAAGCCTGATGTTGTATCCTGCATCTGGAGGGACAAAAAGCTGGATGTGAGCCAGAAGAGGGGGCTTGCAGCTCGGAAAGCCAAATGTATCCCCGGGCTGCATCAAAAGCAGCATGGCCAGGGAGGTGATTGTGCCTGGAGTGCTGCGTCGAGCTCTGGGATTCCCAGCACAAGAGAGACGTGGACCTCGTAAAGCAGGTCCAGAGGAGTGCCTGGATGATGATCACAAAGCTGGAACCACTCTCCTATGATGACAGACAGAGTTGGGGCTGTTCAGCCTGGAGAAGAGAAGGCTCCAGGGAGACCTTCTGGTACCTCAACAGGGCCTGGAAGAGAGCTGGAGAGAGAATTCTTACAAAGGCATCCAGTAACAGGACAAGGCTTTAAACTGAAAGAAGGTGGGTTTAGATCAGGTATTAAAAACAAAGTCTCCACTGTGAGGGTTGTGAGGCACTGGAACAGGGTGCCCAGAGAAGCTTGGACGCCCATCCCTGGAAATGTTTGAGGACAGGTTCGATGAGTGCTTGAGCAACCCAGTCTAGTGGAAGGTGTCCCTGTCTGTGGCAGGGAGTCAGAACTAGGTAATTTTTAAGGTCCCTTCCAACCCAGGCCACTCTATGATCTGGTAGGGCACTGGGGCACATTCTGGTCACACTTCTCCATGGAGTATTTCTGCTTTCAAATTCACTGATGGCCTACCATGAACTATGCAAGAAAGTCCTGGGAACAGAAACCCAAGATCCTCCACTCCCTACTGATGGCAAGGCTGAATATTTAGATCTTCAGCTTCTTGCTGTCTAAATCATGCTTTCCTGGCAGAACACAATGATCCAGCTCAAACAGGAATTGGGTATTGCTCTGCCCTCAACCAGAAGCCTGGTATTAAATCGAGCTCCAAAGAGGTGGTGATTAGGAAAGCAAAACCCAGAGAACAAGCCAGGTCACTCATTCTGTAAATGTGTGTTGTGCTGTAAATACCCTCCTCTTCCAGCTTGTGTGACTTCAGCATCTCAGCATGTCCAGCTAGCTGGCCTGTTTAGTGCATTTAGGGTGACCACAGAGAAAGGATGACTTCTTCCTCAAAGGGTAACTTCCTCCAGGCTCCTTAGTGCCAGAGCGCTGTTCCAGTGTCTCCTGAGCCAAGAAAGGGGTATCACTGAATGCAGTGACAGACACAGTGAGACCTCAGATTCTGAAATTCTGAGTTACTCCCCGTATCTTTAATTTTCAAAGATGCTTTAAGGTATTTTTACATTATAGTAACTAAAAAGCCTGCCCTAGCACATGGAGACAGAACACTTCTGCCGTGTCATGTATGGAGAAAGAAAATCAGGAAATTCATAGTCCTGAAGCACTCTATGACTGGTTTAGTTTTTCTTCCTTCAGGGCACTGATCCTTCCAGATTTTCTTGGTTTTCACTTCCTTGTGATATGTATCACCCCATTAATAAAAGAATGATTGCTCATTCTTTCCCGTCAGTGTTGGCCACTTTGGATCATCACAGCTTGTTTTCCCATGTTATCTCTGGAGGAACCATACCTGCGTGAGAAAGCTCCTGAAGCTGCAACTCCTGGGAGCGGCTATGAATAGCATTCACAGGACTCATGCCTTTCATATTTAGATACTGAGATAAACAATCTTATCTTCCTTCCACTGCTTATTATTTAGCCTGTGACTGCTCATTGTATTTATATTTCTCTGAGGGTTTTAGAAAAGACACAAGTATAATTCATCAGTAACAAACACTATGAAGAGCAGACAGCTGGGAAGTGAAACAGATGTTGAAACTAAATGCTTTAAATAATCCTCATCATGAAGATTTTGGTAATTCCTCTCAGGTTTTTGGACTTCACAGCTCCACTGAAAAACAATGTTTTGGTAAAACTCCTGTAAGCAGACATCCATTACCCTGTTTCCAGAACATGTTCTCCATAAGGAGCCCAGCAAATGCTGCTGTCACAAGGAACAGCAGCAAATCAACAACTCTTGATAACGTGTCAGACCACAGCTTCCTCAGGGCCAATACTGGCTCATCTTAGAGAAGCTGCTTGGAATGAATAGTTTAGTTAACACAGTTGCAGCTTGGTATGCCCTTAAGAAAAGCCTTTCTTCCACTAACTCCATTAAAACATAGGAACATAGACCTAAAATTGACAGTTCTCACCTGGGTCATGTAGCATGCAGGCCTTTTAGATGCCATTTTGCTGGAGATTTTACGTTACTGAAAGTAAGTATGATTATTTTTCTGTATCTGCCACCACCCTGTATATCTTCAGCTTCACAGTCACAAATCCAATTGCTTCAATTAAAATCTGTCCTGTGTTAAGACAATCACGAGCAGCAAATTAAAGTATTCCAATAAAAGATGAAATGCACTGGGAATCTGGTTGTTCTCTAGTGGCACTGCTGTAGGTTAACAAATGACATCCAGAGAGGAGGAGGTACACAGAATTCCTCATTCTACTTCAACCCAGAAGAGGTGCCAGAAATCACCGCAGATTTTCTTGGTATCCCACCCATGGCAGCAGCCAGCACAAGGTAGTGAGAAGCAGCAGCAGGCAATAGGTAATGACAGTTTGTGGATACATGTCTTGTTAACTTTACCAGGAAGCAGTTTGTTGCATGGAGGAGAAGAGGAAGGGAGAACACAGACTCCACTAACGCTGACGTGTTTGGCAATAGTGGAAGGCACATCCTAGCCAAAAGGCCATATTCCCCTGCAAAACTTAGGAGACTGCCCCCAAGACAGATATCAAAGCATCTAAAAATGCAGCCATTGTGAGGATTTTTAACATAGGAGAAAAAATTTGCATTTTACTAGCTTTGTGCTCAGGAAAGGCTCAACTGCTGAGACTAAAATAAAACAGCCTAAGATACACACCAGCCCACTAACCCACATGGTTACAACCAGGAAAAAGGTGTTTAATGTAGCCTGTCCTAAAGCAATACTTGCTCTGCTTGTAGGTGTGCTACTGTAGCCCGAGTGAGAATTTCCTTCTGCTACTGACCTGCACCCAATTTACTTCCATTCAAATTTTCCTCTGGAATGTATTAAGTTAACCTACTTCACATGGAACAACTTTATTCATAGAAACATTACCAAAACAGCAGGTAGGAAAAATGAAACCCAAGATTTCACAGGTGAGTTTCTAATTCACATAGGTTACCCACCTTACAGTTTATAGATCGTTATAATTAGTTAAGTTGCAGACTGGAACTGTGGCAAGTAAACGTGATCACCAATTTACCACTGCTGACAACTGACAGTATATAATCCAGTTTAAAGATGTAACTGTTAATTTTCATAACATTCTGTGGGCATCATCTGCTCAAGTGTATAGAAAAAACAATTTATCCTCTAAAAAAACCTGCACAGCTGAGAAGCCCTTAATTAGAATAAGCCTTTGAACTGCCACAATAAATGACCGAACACCACTAAAACAGGAGTTGCTTTCTACTGCTTTTCATAAGGCCTTGTAGAGCTACTGGATTGCCAACAGGTTACTTCAGCTGTAAGAACCGAGACAATTAAGTACACCAAAATGAATCCCTAGAACTTAATTGGGGAAGAACATCATGAAATGGTGACTCCTTTGAAATCTGAGGGTCTCAAGTACCCTATGAGAGAAAACAAAGAGCTGAATTTCAGTTTAAAGAAAGGCAATTAAAAAAAAATTCAAGTAGTACACAAAAACTAGACTCTTATTCCTCCGGAGCTGCCGTCCTGGATTATACCAGGAAAACTCACAAAACCAGGCACAAACAGGTAGGTCCATGTACAAAGAGAGAGGGAGAAGGGTGAAAAGAAGTTTACAAAAATCCTAAAAACACCCAAGTATTTTTCTTTCCCTAACTCCCTTTTCCCAGATTTTATAAAGACCTTCACAATCACAGAAAATTAATTTCCAGGACCAAGCTATGGTTCTGTGATCTGTGGTCACCTCTACTACAAATTTGTGCATACTTGCCAGTGTTTCCCAATGAGGCAGAAGATTTTCTGCAGTTAATCTGAGAACCCTCATTAAACTGAAATTTCTGTGAAAGTCTCTTAGAGTTGGAGAGCTCACAAGTGATCTGTTCTTGCAAAAAATCTTGCGCACCACCGACTTTAGATATTTCCATATGAAGCATCCATTCTAAACATGGGATGAAGCTGAAACAGTGGAATTGCCCAAGCAGGAAAGTCTAAACTGCTCCCCTGGTATGTACCCTGCAAGTGATGAGAGACACATTTATTTTATCAACATCATAACACATTTTACCTTTCTGCCATCTCATAGTCACACTCTTAAAATACTAAATAGACACCAACACATTTCTGGTACTTACTTACACTGGGAACTCAAGAATGATCGATTTCTCAACACATTAAATATGCTGTGCAAAGACAACAAACTATGTCAGACCACAAGATAACTGGCCTGGCCTTGAAAAGCTCAGAGCACTGTTGATGGGCACTACGAGATGGCCAACACTGCAAAGCAAAGCAAAGGAGTAGCTTTTGACATTAAAACTGCCCACAGAAACTAACTCTACATTGAAATATACAGTTTATTTTCTCAAAGTCAAGCAATACCATTTGTCAGTAGGTACATGTTAAGTGTCAGGCAGGAAAACTGTACATTTTCACTCTGGGCTGCAGGATCCAAACAGCTGGAGAAGTGTTGTGGAAGTCTTTCACTATACAAAGAGATCTAGAATTGAGAACAACAAAGGATGAAGAAGCAGCCATCCCCAGGATGCCAAAGGCAAAACATTAGCACCAGATTTTTTTCAAAAAGCAACAGTACAGCTATTTACAGATTTACATATAACATTGGGAGGCCACCATCGTCATGTTTTCAGGGTGAGTGATTTTCAACAGTTTTGAAAAAGGAAAGGAGATAATAGTGTCTACGCAACTGGTCTGTGAAAGGGATAATAGAATAGATACAGCTTTCACAATATTGCTACCTTTTATCAGCAATCTAAATCAAAGTACTGTATACAAACACATTGTAATTATATTATTATTCACATTTCACATACACATTTCAGAGTAACCACAATATGTAAAATTTTTAAAATGCCACAGATAAAACAATGCACACTTTTCTCCAAGCTAAAAGACAAGCATAATTTATGTTTAGTTTTGGGTTTGTTATGGTTAAGGGATAAGTTTAAGGACAAAGGGACCACTTGTCCTAGGAACATAGCAGCAAATAACTGTGAGATGCCAGAAGACTACGTTTCTGAACTAGGAGGGAGAAACTAAGGTCAGCTGTAGGTCTTGCAAAATGGTAGCTCCATTTGACCTCAACTGATGCACATCAACATCACTTCAATTAAAATTTGGTCCAGGTATACAAAGTAGTGCACGACAAGGGTGTGCGTGGGGGCAACAGTCCTTTTAATGTTTGCATCTGTCTGCAAAGGAATTGGTTCCAGAGGATTTTTGCTCCCCAGTTTCCCAACTCGCAAGGAATTCACTGATCAGCACCTCTCCAGTTCTTTCCTGCAAAAGAGAGGATTCAGGTAGAAGGAGAAAAACTCTTGTGAATGCTGCCATACTGCAGGAGTAGTGGGAAGAATTCCTTGCTCTCTTTTCAACAACTGACTATTTGTATCTTCAACCTGCTTACCTACAGACTGGCATTCACATCAGCCTTGAAAATGGCTTCTGGTTGGGGAACCTATTTGTCTGAGGAGAGATAAATGTTTTCCTTACTACAATGGAAATGGCATATACACAAAGTTTCCCAAGACTTTCTTTGCCTGCAAAACTTTATCTTAACATAGAACTTGACATTAAGACACTACAGAATTTTACTGTAGGTATCTAAGCAAGTCAGCATAACCCACTACTGCGCTGAAAAAATGAGTTAGCACCTCTTTTTAGAACGACTAGAAATTATCTAAGTCAATGGCAGTATTAGGAGAATACAAGCAGTGATCTGATACTGTGAACTAACATCCTCTCCTTTATCACCATTCAGTGGAAAAAACAAGCAAACAGCCGCACTTATGTTCACAGTTACAAAGCAGAGTTGCTCCAAGTAATGCACAGTATTTACATGGCAGAATTGTTTATATTGCATTTGGTAGTCTGAGAAGGAGGAACGAACAGCATTATGTAGGTCAACTTCAGTACAACTTAACTGTCTATATAAAACCATCACAATGTTGAGCAACCAGAAGAAAAATGAAGCAGTGTCCTTAACCTACATTTATTTCCATGAAGTGTAGTGGGTTTGGGACAAGAAGAACAAAAACATGCATAAAAAAGCACAAAAAAGCAAACGAGCCTTCTAAATAATTTAGATGAAAAATGTTTTGAATAAAATCAGCACAGTACTTCCAGCCCATTTCTTAAATCAGTACAACTTGGTATAGAAAATCACTTGCATTGCATTAAGAGGGTGGACAAATATGTCTTGCAAAATAATTTAAAAACATCTTCAGCAAGGTAGGCATTAGGTGATTTGCAAGCTGGTTAAGAAGCATTTAAATGAGACTGATTTTAAAGTTGTTTTCTGCAAGAGGAAAGTGCCATCCTATATACAATATTACAAAAAAGTGTCTGATGCCACAGGATCAGAGTGACACTGCATTTCAGCAATCTGAATATATTAGCTATAAGATGCATGCTTCCCCTATTTAATGTGTCTTTAAAAAACCATAAAAATCCACTAAATTTAGAGCTTCTAAATGTGTGTGCATTCATGAATTGCTGTAGGGTTTCCCAGCAGACTGTGCAGCATCTGAACATAAAGGAAGTATGCAACCTATTCTAAAAATCATTGTTTGCATGCACAACTGCCACAGACTTTGAACATACTGAGTAGAAAGGTTAAGAGTCTGTCCTCTTCTGTGGAGCTTTCTGGAAATTAAGCAATGAGGAACAGCTGTAGAGTCCAGCAATAAAAGTATGTTCTAAAAAATTAAATACATCATTCAAAAAAAAATTAAAGAGAGCATTATTGCTGTTGTGAGAGCTATTTTTTCTCTTGTGCATTTGTTTCTCTACCAGACACTCAGGCAAGCCAATATACTCATTTTTATACTTGGAAACTCCTCCATCCCTTCCTTCTTTCCCATTTTTCCCATGTTGGTTGGACTCAGTGCCCTTATTTGAGCCGCTCAGGCTGGAGGCTGTCAGTCAGACACTTCAGCTGCTCCTCCCCCAGCTTGATCTTGTCCTCAAGCTCTCGCTGCTCAATGATGAGGGCCGACTTCATTTTCACAAAGTGCTCATAGTCTGCTAAGTTCTCCTCGCTCAAGTAGTTCGCCAAAATGTCGAAGACAATGCGCTCTCGACGATCCAGGTTTTCCTTCAGTTCCTTTGCATCCTCATGTTGCTGGGTCAGCAGCTTTTGCTTATCTACCAATGTCCGCTTAGGAGAAAAGAAAAACAGTTATAAATTCACTGGGTTCACTAGGCTGGGACAACAGCTTCACTGTTTAAATCTTAAGTCTGTTTCACCTACAGAGACCTTCCTGAATATTTAGAAAGGTGGAAAAAGAATGCTCCTTAGAATTTAGACTAATAAAATGCATTAACAAACTGATAAAAAATATAGTAAATCAAGGAAAGATGAACCATTACTTTCTATTGGCCTCAAAAGCATTACTTCAAAGACTCCTTTACTATTTAATAGTTCTAAATAGCTGTATACAATACAGTTGCCTTTGAAAAACAGTTCTTTAAAGTAAGACTTTGTTCAGCAATGTCTTACATCTTTCATACACAGCACTGGCACAGCTGTGGTTACAGAACCTAGAAACAGACCAAGTAATGGAGCAATTTCTCCTACAGCTCCTGACACTGTGTATTTAACAATTCTGCTGCATCCACAAGCCTTCCCTAAGAGATGTGAAGTCCTGTGGTCTTCAGACATGAACAAGAGTGAAAGCTGAGGCAAGACAACAGAAGGGCAGAAGGGAAGCAAAAGCAAAAAAGCATTATTCTCCAAAAAGGGCTGTAAACTTTGTTCTTTGTGCCTTCACAAGAGACAAAATAGGAATAAGGGAGGTTGAATGGAGGAACACACAAAGGAAGAGGACAGCAGACGAGAGCAGCTACATTCCTCTCCCCCAGCATCACCTGTCTACACAGCCGACAGTCCCACCTGAATCATAGGCTTACACTCCTTTGGCAGTACATGGAGAGAAACAGGAGCATCATCTATCCAATCTATTTCAGATGTCTGCCTACAAGTGATCGTCTTTTTCCAGTGACAGAGTACGGCTGGCTTACTCTGACTTCAAGAATTCTATACAGATGTCTGAACTTAATTAAAAAGTGCTCCTAAGAGGTACCAATCTGTAACTTCTAGCTTTGCTTCAGAGGTGAATTTTCTTTGAGAAGCTGTCTTCAAATAAACCTCAGTCTGTTCTAATAAACGTGCCCGTTTTTTTAATTTGCACCTTCTGTTAAATCACACATGTTATTTAATAAGCCTGAAGGATTTACAGAGAAGTGTTTTTGTAGAGTATAAAACAATCTTTTCAAGATGGAAGTATGAGACAAAGGGGACTACAGACCAGTGAGCTTTAATAAACCTGCCTGTCAAAGCTGCACATGCATCCTGTGCTGACTCTTTTCCTACAGACAGCCCAAAGCTCAAGAGTGAAATGTTTTCAGATTTGTGCTCTCAATGTACTTAAACTACACAGCCTAGATTAACTCAGGATTCAAGACAGCTATGGAAGACAAGTCACAAAAATCACACACTACTAGAACAAACAGTTTAATCTTCCTTTGAGCTTATGCCAGGGGAAAAAAAATCCCACTGCAAGTTGCAAGCAGAATTATCTTCTGCAAAGAGATGTAACTAACAATTCTCCTGAACTCACCAGGGCAACTAGCAGACAGCCCCAAACTCAGGAGTGTGGCTAGACTGCTCCCAGGGTAGCCTTGCAGGTGTGTGTTTGCTAAGCAGCAGCAGAACTAGCCAGAATTTGATGAATGCAAGAGGACATGGACACAAAAAGCAAGTGATGAGAAGACACTGGACTTGCTGTGTAAGAGGAAGGGGGCTGGTAGCTCTTCAGATGAAGGCCCTTTCAGAAACTGAACTTGAAATATCTGATACTGTTCCCTGTGGCAAAAACAGACCTATAGCAGAGCATCTGATAGTCAAAATATTAACTCAGTCATTATTTGAATGCTTTTATTTAGAAAGTCTGGTAAGCTGTTGCAGGTTCCTAGAAAGTGGAAAGCTATCAGAGCAATGTTTATTAGACAACATCAGCTTGGGAAAAAAAAAAATCAGAGATCACTGGGAATATGTTCCCCAGCAACGGAAGTAAAATCCCATTTCGTTTATATGGTACATTAGTGGTTTACCACATATTATCATTTGACCTACAAAATATTAAAGGACAACCAAAAAAGCCACAAGCACCAGTCTAAATTCAACACTTCTATATATATTTCATAGAATCATAGAATCGTTTGGGTTGGAAGGCACCTTAAAGATCCTATAGGTTCCAACCCCCCTCTCACCAGACCAGGTTGCTCAAAGCCCAATCCAACCTGGTCTTGAATATTTCCAGGAAGGAAGGCAGGTCTACAACCTCTCTGGGCAACCTGTTCCAGTGCCTCACCACCCTCAGGAAAGAATTACTTCCTAACATCTGATATAAACCTGTCGTCCTTCACCTGAAGGCCATTCCCTCTTGTCCTATCACTGCATGCCCTTGTAGAAACTCCCTCTCCAGCCCTCTTGTAAACCCCCTTTAGGTACTGGCAGGCTGCTCTAAGACTTCCCTGGCCTTCTCTTCTCCAGGCTGAGCAGCCCCAACTCTCTGCCTGTCTTCATAGAAGGCATGCTCAGGCCTCTGATCAACTGAGTGGCCTTACTCTGGAAGTGTTCCAACAGGTCCATAGCTTTCTTGTGTTTTGTGCCCCAGAGCTGGATGCAGCACTCCCAGTGGGGTCTCCCAGGAGCAGAGGGGCAGAATCCCCTTCCTTGACCTGCTGCCCATGCTGCTTTTGATGCAGCCCGGGACACGTTTGGCTCTCTGGGCTCCAAGCGCACATTGCTGAGTCATGTTGAGCTTTTCATCCACCAACACCCCCAAGTCTTTCCCTCCAGGGCTCGTCTCAGGCCTGATGGATCTCTCCTGATATTACTGTGGCAAGACTAGTGTCAGTGCATGTGAAGATGAATGGGGATTAAAATATGTTAGGGATTTGGATTTCTGTCAGTATGAATTTGACATCAGAGCACACAGACAGTTTCTGACTGTCCTTAATACACCACCTCCTCACCGTCTTCCTTTTCCACACCCAGACAGCAAGCTATTTCTATCACAGCTCCCAAACTGTGTTTCCTATGTGCACACATCATCTGGTAGCTCCTTCCCCATTAGGCAACTGCAACCACACAGAAAAAAGTCTAATGAGGGATTAAATTTCTCCAAGTGTCAGAAGCTTTGATCTGCCCTTTAATAAGCTGTCAAATACGTTCCCTTCCCCCTCAGTCAGAGAGAGGTCTGAACAGCCATTAATCAAGTATGTTAGGGCCAAACAGCAAAAGCACAGCTTCAGATCAGTCCCAGCACTTACTGGTTCTTATGTGTGAAACAATGCAACATGCTGAAGAAACAACATGAAGCCATAGCCCGTGGAAAAAATTCTGTTACAACACTCAGGTGGACTGTTGGCATTTCAGGCCACAGCTACAAGCCAAAAATCCTACTTCACATTCATTTAACCGTAGAAGTAAAATTCACTTGATACACGCCCCCCCCCCTCCCCCTCTATTTATTTTAGCTTAAGTTTCACACATATCTACATCTCTCCTTTGGTGCATATCTGCACTGCTACGTATCCTCTTCCCAGGTATGGCCTGATGGGATATGAAGTTAAACAAATTTCTGCAAGCAGAGGTGGGATCCAACAGGTTAAGAACACCTTAAATGCTCCTGAAATTTTCGTTCTGCTGGGAGTCCTCCACATTACTACCAGGCTATTCTGCTTGGGTAAAACATGCTTTCTACTGAAAAATTCTTTTTGCAATGCCTCCCCCTGTTTCCCCTCCCCCACCCCGTTCTTTTAAAGGCTTATCCTGTTGTTTCTTGCTCTTGTTCCTCGCTAGGCATTGTGGAAGGAAGCTGCAGTAGATGAGAAGCATTTTCTTTGTAACAACTTTATAGATTTGTATCAAGATCCTTGTTGAGTATAAAGAAGTCCGAAAGCTTTCTGCATTACAGCACGAACTCCTTTTCCCATCTTGAATTGATACAGTATTTTTGTTTGCCTCCTTTTTATGCTCTTATCAGTAGATTCCCTCTTTCTTTAAACTTTTGCCAAGAAGTCTGTTTTCCAGGATGTTGCACCCCAAAACCCCTTTTTCTCAGCAAGCCACTTGTAGTTCTAGTATTCCAAGAAAAGAAGTCATAGAGAAAAGTTTTAAGAAATCTTAAAAAAATGGCCTTATGAGATTTATCCACTCACTATCCCTCATATTAAGCACTGCAATTCAGATGAACAAAACCAAGCAGAAACCCCCCCACGAGCTTCCCTAAATGCAGGGGTATTATTGCTGGCCCTTCTCACCCGTTCTTCTGGAGAGGTGTTGTCATCCAGGTTATTGAGGGCATTTTCCACCCGGGCCAGACGACCGGACAGGGACAGCAGGAGGTTGACCACTTTGTCAAGGTCGCCAATAAACATCTTGAATTTGTCAAACTCATTTGGTTTGCAGACTTCTTTCACAATGGCCTCTACCTCCTCCCCCAGGATATTGTTTGCTTGGATGTCTTCCAGAAGTGTCTCCCGTGCTTCTCTCAGCACCTGCAGCTTCCTACTAATGCTGTCAATAAGTTCTTGCTGTGGAAAATAAAGGAGATAAGAATTTATTAGCACTACTGCATTTTTCCCTACTTGTGAAAGTCATGTCAGCTAGCACTTTAATACATTTCAAACTTCCATGAGGCTTTGACAATGAGTGCATTACAAATAAATACATGTCTGTGTCTAAGGTCAATACCTCTGCATTCAAAAGCTCAGAATACAGCTGTATGATGCTCAGCTTGAGACCTGTGTTAAAGCAAATTACCTTTGTGGAAAAAGATGAAGGCTTTTCACCCCACCAACAAGCATTCCTGCCTCTTCTTTGAGCAGCTTCGAAGCCTGCTGTGAGCAGCAGAAAGTACAGCACATGCCTGTGTCTCTAAATACCAGGTCCATGACACCTTGCTGAAGAGTTGCACTTAGGAAGATACACAGTACCAGAAAAACAATCCTGTATTTTCCACATGATGCAGTTAAAACTAGGGCACTGTCAAGCTTTCTTTACCTTTCTGCACAATATTAGCATTCCTCCAATAGCAGTCCTTCCACTCTCAGAAAATCTTAGCATTAACAGTGCCTTATAACATTTCTGTAGAGTAGTCATAATCCCTACGGCACAGAGCAGGGAATAAAATCTACTGTATTGTACAAAGCAGCTCTGTGCAAAGTGGCTCTGCCAAAGGATCAAAGAAGCATCTCTGGCAGTCACTGTCTCAGGCCAGGCGAATACACAACCTCACTTGAAGTTTGGGGGGCTTCTGTACTATAGTCCCCACTGCCTGAGGTGCACATGCACTGCCTTAGAAAAGCATGTCAAGTGCAGAACCAGCAGAAACCGACCAAGAATCCGGATCTCCTTTCATCACCTGTGGTCCCTCTGTGCTACTTCCTTACAGTTGGGCAAGAGGTCTGGTTTCTTATATGCCCATGAGCTTTCACTGATGCACAAGGGGTGGAAGTTAGTTCAGGTAGTTATCAACTCTGAGATGAATCACACCCTAAAAATGCCTCATTCATTTAAATGTAGATGCCTATTTGGTATTCAGCTAATTTCAGGTAAGAAAATTTCCAAAGCATTCTCTAAATATACACCTCAGTGCAAATTCTGAATGAAAATGACATCCATTAAAATAATCATTCTTTCGTTCTTTCACAGTACCCCTAGCTTTTTTTTTTTTTAATTGCTCGTGACATTCTTTAGGAACTCTGCTTTCTAAATGCAAATCTGATTACAAGCCTCCATGATTACTGAGAAACATACTGATAGCAGCTGCTGCTCACAGAGGCCACTGAACAGTCATCGCCAATTTATTTTGGGAACAAAAACCAACACAAAACAAAGTCTGCCATCTTAACAGAAAGCAACTACACCCTAAAAACGTAACAGCCTTTTTGAAAGTAGAAATTCAACCCACAGGTTATCCATATTGGTTTTTTCCTTTTTGATTTAATGTACTCAGTCCAGGTTAATCTGGATCTGGGTTATCTGTTAGCCTGGGTGCCCAAAAGATTAAGGTAGTAAGCAGTTCTACAGATGCCTGCTTTACTGACTGATTAATCTGCAGGATTTGATTTTTTCCCCCTTCTCTCAATGCAAATGCAGTTTGATTTGGATTATGTAGGTCACAGTGCTACGCTCTCATTTCCCTCAGATGACATGCACTATGCTGCTGTTTCACCATTCGGGACACAGCAGGATACTGTGGTGCTCTATGTAATTTCTCAAGTTTTTTCACTTCTGCAGCTGTGCTGCAACTTTCTGTAATTAAGAAAAAGCCCCATGGCTGCTCAGCATTTACTGATCTGGTCTGCCAGTCCAGATCAGTGCTCTCAGTTTCTTTCCTAAAAAAAAGAAAGAAACCATTTTCCCAGTAACATCCACATCCTGTTTAATAACATGCCAAGCATCTGAAGCTAACGATACATGCAACAATTTTTCAGGTGAGAAGGCCATAAATACTCTCTAGGACTGTCATATCTATTAAAAATTGGATTATGATCACTGATTGCTTCCTACCCAGATGAAGCAGCCTCTGCATGCAGCAACTGTGAACTCACTACAGGCTTTTGTTAACCAGCAGAAAACCTGTATTATGTTCAATATCTACTGAGCCAGAAGAGCTGCAGTCTACATCTTGAGACTGGCAGATGAATAATTTATAGCTGTGAATTCTGTACCAGTACACAAGAAAACAATAGTCATTCTTGCTGATCTGACTAGCAACACACAAAGTGGCTCAGCAGAGTACTGCTCAGGTGGCTCACTGCTTGGCATGCTTTTACATAAATTATACTCTACTTTCAGCTCACCACCCCATTCCTACAGAATTCAAGCCTCAAACCAGAAAAAAACTGACACACGAATTATTTTTACACTCTTCAGGAGTTACTGAAATTTTCCTAAGGGCAAAGGGGAAGCTTCCTACACAGCCACACATGGATTTTCCTTGCTACAAAAAACATTTTTATAGCATCTTCAACATCTGATCAGTATTTCATAATTGTGGTAAACCTACATTAAACTCAGTACATAAGACACACACATTCCATTCCTGCTAGCTGGGAATACAGGGATTTGCCCCACCAGAAAAGAAAAGAAAAGAAAAGAAAAGAAAAGAAAAGAAAAGAAAAGAAAAGAAAAGAAAAGAAAAGAAAAGAAAAGAAAAATTAACAACCCTATATGATATTCCTATACTTATTTCAAAAGAAAAAAAAAGCACCACAAATTTCTGGATTGCAGAGCAGAGAATGACAAATACAGCAATCATTCCACAGTGGATTGCAATTAAGAAATCTCATAATAGAACTACCAGTTTCCAGGAATCAAGAAACAGGTTCTGGGCATATGGCCCCTCTAAAATTACTGAAGTCAGAAAGTGTGCCATTAAAATGTTCAGGTCCCTAACAATCCCTTGTTAAACTGTTGCCAAATACGAGAAGCTAGGCCAAGCTGTATCTTCTGTCTATTTAAGAAAGACGCCTTGACCCACTTACAGTGAGTTTTATACATTTTCTGACAAGATCCATGATGAAAGCCCATTGAACTGAGTGCTCCATCCTACCCCACGTGGAAGAGCAGGGAGAGAAGCAAGCAGCAGGGTGTGTGTGCTACAACATGTACACTTAGAGGCGAAGATGGGAGGGTTCTGCTAAAAGCTCTTTGTGAAAACCTTCCCATCTCATATGATTAGTGGTATATACTGAAGCTGGGGGGATGGATGGAGAAGTATGAAAAGGGTGAACATGATTTTTCTATTAGGAAATCAACAGAAGTAAATGGCACTCTTGCTTATAGAAGTTTCAGTATTTAGTTTGTTGGGCAAACAAGAAAGGTTTAATTTTACATCCCTCCTACTCTGTAATTAATGAGACTGAAACTAATTCTAGCAAAAATCATGAACGTGACAGTCATGTGTGGCACCAGATAAAACCAAATTATTTAAAATGAAGTGAAATCCTTAATTTGTCTAAGTAGTACAGCTGTTGGATTCAGCAGCTGTCTAGCAAGAGGGTGAGGGAAGGTCTCCTGCTGCAGCCACACCATGCCCCTGGCAGTGCATGGCACATTGAACCGTGAGATGCACAGGCAGCAGAGGGAGGCTGAAACAACACAGAGGTAACAGAAAACACAACAGCCCCCTCAAATGCAGTGCCAGCCACACCTGCACTGAACCAGAGGTGGAAATCTCTCATTCTTAGCAACTAAATATATGCCTAATAATTAAAAGTAATTTCTTTGGGACTGGATTATCAAGTACACCCTGGCAGCTGATTTTTAAGCAGAGAGCTGACTTGGACAGAAAAGGTTTGCACACCACTGGATTACTGGCTTAGGTAAACAGAGCTAAACTACATCACTTTACTTGATCAAACAGAACACTTCCTCCAGCTTATCCGTACTGGGAACAATGATTAAAATATTTTGTGCCAAATCGCTAATGAGAAGAATGCAATGATTTTACTGTAGGACAACACTTTCCCCAACCACACAAACATCACATCATCATTGCAGTATCTAGGGAATGATGGTGACCTTTGACCAGAAATAAAACACCAAAGGATAGGAATGAATAAGAAGACTGCTTCCCTCCCTTGTAATGAGTAACTTCTACTGAATGCACCAGGCTAATTAGTTATCTCCCACAATCGTTATTAATTTGGGAGGCAGAAGAAATAGTTTGTTGCTCATGAAAACAAAAGGGGAGGAAAATAAAAAAGAAAAAAGAAGGTGTGTGTATGTTCCTTCTCTCTCAAGACAAACCCAAGTTCTGGACCTAAATTTCAAAAATTTGGAACAACTAAAACCACCACCAGCTTCAGTGGGATACATGAGAACTGCTGTTTCTTTGTACGTAGTGAAAAATACAGAACTTCAAATGGAAAACAGTATCCTAAAATAACCTCCCCAAAACTTCTCCCCTTGAGACTTTTCAAAACGTGCAACAAGTTGCAAGAAGCACCTAATATCAAGTTCCTAAATTCACAGGTGTACACTTAACTCTTCCCCAAAAACAAACAAAAAACCCCCCCAGAACGAAAAGAGTCTGATTTTTTCAACTGATCCTGTACATCTAGAAGGCCTTTTATTGAGGGGTGTTTAGTCAAACAAATTCACAGTTAATGTAATGAACAGAACTCAGATCCTCCCATTATACTTTCAGAAATGTCTTTTACCTTCTTCTCTGACAAGTCATGATCCAGTTCATCTTCAGAATCATCCTCACTCTGCTGCTGTTGCTGCTGCTCCTGCATGTCCTTCATTTTAATCAGCAGCTCTGCCTTTGGTGCAGATGTGCTGTAGTAAGTAGAATTGGTTGTCAGGGAGATGGCAGACGGTGCACTCTGCTCTTCTTTCCTGGGAAAAAGTCAAAACTTTCATTAACTGCCTTGACAGACTAATCAATGAAAAGAAAGGAGAATCTTTCAGAGCCATCATTTCACAAGCAAGCAGGGGATTCAAGAAAAAACCATTACCTATGTAAACAGGATAAATAAACACAGTCTGCGAAGAAAATTTGTATGAATTCAGTACATGCTCAGCAAAAACTAAAACTGAAATCATGCAGAAGACCTTTCACCATTACAAGAAGTGAGATGGATCAAAGATATCTCATCTGGAAACAAAATGGAAAGTTATATTTTACCATGTAGTGCAAAAAAATCTGTGTCATAGCATCCTTTTGGACTGGGATAGTAAAATGTAAGTACTTACTTTTTGATTAGGGAATCATAAACAAACTTCTCGAGAAGGATACAACTTATCAGATAATTTGTATCAAGAAAACAAAAACTCACAGAACATCAATGTGGATGGAATTAAATTATTTTCTTTCTTTGATCTCATTCACTTCTAGGAAATGCCTCATGCCCACTTCAAGTTGTCTTTGTAAATTTTCATTACATAAAAAAGGCGAGAATATTGTTCCTTCTCTATCCAGTTACTAGACTGGATGATCTTGGTAAAATACGTAATCACTATGAAATGGCAAAAGTTAATTATTTCTTAAGTTGTCAAAAACTAGCTTTCAACCACGTCTTGGAAATTTTTCATATTGTACAACATCTTCTGTTTCTGTCATTAATGGTATCATTAGTAGTATATGCTTGATTACTATTCTATCATAAAAGCCTTAGACAAGACCCTCAACAGAATGAAGACACTGACGTCCACCCCCACGGAATACTGACAGACTCTGAATAGAAGCTTACAAATACATACTGGCTTACAGAAGGTAATACTCACTTCTCTTCCGAAATTTTTGGAGAGGGAACTTTTGGCAGAAGCTTCCTGCGCTGCTGAGCTTCTTCTAGGAGATGTTCATCTTTAGGGAATATACCAACCATCAGATCCATTGTTGTTTTTATTTTCATATTAGGATCTAGTATGTCTGCTAGAGATTTATCTCTTCCCACAATCTCTCTGGCGAGTTCTTCTGACTTCCAGTCTTCGAAGGTCTTTTCTTTGGCCTTTACGTAGCTGGATGCTTGAGTGGCAGCACTGCTGTCCTTCAAGTTGCTCCCAGGTTCTTCAGCTGGTTGAGGGTCAGCTGGTTTGGTTCTGGCTTCTGGCTCTACACCTTGCCTGGTGTAAGCACAGAATCGTGAATAGGATTGCTCCGAAGTGCTGAGTGTTTTAATCTGGTCCTTTTCCAAACCACTGGGTAAAGCAGGAGGCTCCATAGTACTGACAAGGCTCTGCCGACTCTCCTTCTCTGCGCTGCTCTCAGAATGAACTATCTTGATGGGAACCATTTTCACTGTAGTATTGTTGTCTATAACCCTTTCAATTCTGGAAAATAAACAGAATTCATCCTTAGAAATGGAAGAACCTTAAATCTCAATTCATATCTTCAAATCAGAGGGGAAGCCCAAATACACAAAAATACAGGTAAAAGAGTGAGGTAATGGAATATTCCTAGCACTGTATCTCAAACCCTAAATCTACACGCTTTCTTTTCTGCCCACAAATTTTAAATAATGGTATTAGTTCATTTGTAAGGTATGCTAACATCAGCCTTGTACAAATCTCACGATACAGGGCTTCCGTTTGTTTCCACAAATGCGAGGGTCCAATCTCAGCAGCCAGGCCCCAGATTTCAGACAGTGCTGCCGAAGGGCCTGTTACCCCTTTGTTGCCACACCTATAGAGGAAAACGTGCTCTCAGATTAACCTCACTGCCTCACACAGATCCAACAGTGGCCTCGGCTTTTGGTCTGACAGGCAGCTGAGCTGCCTGGGGAGCCTGTGATGCCCTCGCATCAATTCTCAGCTCTTCCAAGGGAAGAGACAACAGACCAGATGGGAGCATCCCACAGGCTAGGTTTTTGCTGAGCTACAAGAATAACAAATAATCACACATGGAAAACCCAGAAATCATTCAAAATTTAATTACATGGTTAAAAAAACCCCTTCATTTATAAAACTTCACATATGACATAGAAGCTTAATAAATAGATCCTACCACAGAGTCCTAGTTTTCCACTTAAAGAAGAGAAACCAGCCATTGAAGAGGACAGCACATACAATTCTGGATATTCTTTTTAAGAGAAGTTTGTAGCAGAAGTTCTGTACAAGTTCTGCATAGCACAAAGGGCCACCTTAACCATTCAGGAAGGAAAGCTATTTAAAGAGGAGGCTAACTAAGATTTTTTTAACTGGACAATAACATGTTAACATTACAGAAACATCTGTACTGTATGTAAACCATATAAGAAACTGAAGTCTAGTTTAGTCTGAGTTTGCAAAAAGTTTAAAATTATTGTCATAATGTGGGTTTGGAAGCTCTACAGCAAGGAAAGGAACATTGCCTACTAGCTAAAATATCTGGTTTCATCTGGCTGGGTAGCTTGCCGCCTTTCAGATAAGTGACCAAGACATACTACAGCTCTTTTCCTCTAACTGTGGGTGTGTCACTTCCCCTAAAATAAGCTTATGCTTTTCTGCTGTTGGTAACAGCAGAATCTGTTTGACTTGACATTTTTCAGAAGTTGTATCTTGTATTTTAAAGGTGTATTTGCCCCTGAATGAACGTGCAGCCCCCCAGGAGGTATTTACTTTCCACAAGTGCTTTGTGGACATGCTTTGACATACTGATCCAACTCTTGGGGCAAGTTTTCCAGCCCATGCTGAACCTCCCCCTCCCATTTGGTCAGGCTGTTTTCATTCAAGGGGACTGTTATTTTAAAGAGCTCACTCCTATGTCCACTGCTTAGACCCAGCTCCCCAGCTGCAGATGTGGACTCTCCTCCTGACTGCAGCAGAGCTCGGCAGTACCCAGCCACCACCCCCAACCCTTTCTTTTGCTTATTTTAGTTAAAGCCCACACATTTTAAACTCCACCAGAATGTGAAGAGGAACATATTTTGGAATTTGGGGGAAATATAAGACGAATGTATAAATGGCGGGGGGG
>VXAZ01003263.1:629172-733925 GCA_013399875.1 Gymnorhina tibicen
TATAGGGGGGGGGGGGGGGGGGGTGCGGGACGGGGGCAACTGAAAAAGAAGTGACTGCAATTCTTCACCTAAAATGCCCGGCATCTGTTTTGAGACTTTGGGTACATTCCTTTTAGCCTAGTCAAAGACTTTCCAGAAACTTAAGGCATCATCAAATCAGTTGATTTCAGTAAAAGCAAAGACAATTCAATACCAGGTGCTTCAAAAAGTCTGTTTCTGCAATCACTACCCTCCTGATTCTGAAGGTTTTCCCTTTGTGGAAAGGCAGCATGAAATTTTGACTTGCAGCTACTCTGTTTGTGGACATTCTAAAGCTTCAACTCAACCACAAACAGTCCCTCCTTGACTTGAGTGTAGGTTTAGTGGAAATCTATTGATGCACTCTTTCAGCTTTGTTGATGCTAAAGCGTTGTCTTTGGCAATAGCTGGATTGTGCGCACCATCGGCATTTGCCCCACACACACTGTTCTGCCTAAATCACTGTGGGAAACCCTGCACACTCACTCACCTTGGCCTGCTGATGAACAGGACACTTTTCTTAAGAGAGTACAAAAGCTACATGCTGACATCATCAAACATAAGCTGCCCCCAGCATGCAAAGTGGCATGTCCAAAAGCTCATATGCAAGGAGACAATAGAAATAATAAGCCAAATCTGATTAACTATTTATTAAGATAAATCTACTTAACATATTTTATTCATATGAAATAAATACCATATAAAAAGTTCAGAGGTATGGCCACCATGCTTGTCCTTTTTGGCTGAACCTACTTTAGTGAGTAATTTAATTATTAACTGGGGACAATACATTGTGTGCAAACAAGAGCTGTCTGGGCCTAAGAATTTTAAATGTTAGCAAAAGATTTGCAGGGTAAGTATTTTATCATTCAGATATGGGCATATTAATTAGGCACACCTCAGTGCTCATTTCAATATTAAAGCTTAGCAAAAAGGAAGGGCAAATACAACTGGCTTTCTATGCATCCTTCATATCTATTCAAAAAGTAATACATCAAGGAAGTCAAAGCAAAATATTGAGGAAGTCATTATTGCCATCTACCTTAGCACATGGATTCGAGGGTTCATATGACATATAATTTACAATGAAAAGTGCAATATTATTACTTCATGTGAAAAACACTGCAGAATGAAACCTCATTTTTTCCTCCAGTCGTAAGGGGAAAAACATCAAGGCCTATTTAGGAAAAAAAGTGATTCATGTTTTCATGTCATAAGGCACAATGGAAAACAGCCCGAGTTTGTTCAACCATTTAGAGTAGAGAAAAGCCATGCCAATTGCTTTTGCTCAGAGAAGCAACCTTTGCATGAATTCAGCTTAGAGGTTTTATTTTCATTCTTTAACCACGAATTATAGTGCTGAAGGATTTATGAAAACCAAGATTCCTGAGCTTCCTGGAAGAGTTTGTTATCTTGTGGGAGAATAACCTTTTATGATTTTAGCAGTATATGACAGACACAGCAATCAATTAATTTCAGTCGGTTGTCTAATGCTAAGTTTATCTACCCTGGGAAAGGACTGACAATCTCCTACTGAGTGTTCAGTCCTTGTCAACATAAATTGTTGAGGACTCCTCCACAGACAACCTGAAGTGTCACATTTCACTGTAAAAGCAACATAAAACCAGTCATGATTTGGCAGTGTATATTACTCTGTGTGTTTTCAAAACAGATGTTCTCACAAAAGATCCAGCTTCCCTTCCCACACCTGCTTTGTCCCTACACTGATTCATATTTATATGCAGACTCAGGTAGGGAAAATGATGACAGGGACTTTTAAGACTTTGCCTGGACTTACAGTGGAAAATCCCTTAGAACCGTTCCCTTTCATTTTCTACTAACTACCAGCTGTAACACCTGAGCAGCACAAGTCAACTAAAACAAACCACAGACCAGCTGAAGGACAGTAATGGTACCAGAAGGAATTTCACACAAGTCTGTGGTCTCTAAGATATGCTGCAATGGCTCAATGCTTAATGCACTTGAAGAATGTGTGAAGAAAATGAACACACAACCATTAAAAAGGTCTAACTGAGCAAAAGTGTTAATAAAATAGTAGAGGAGTTACATCTAATACCTGGCTGGGTTCTCATCCTGTAGGGACACAGGAGGTTTATCAGTGAGCTTCTGTGGTGCGAACTGGGGAGAAGGGGACCTTGATGACTCCATACCAGGTTTTTGAAGATACCGATACTTGGAAGACTCAGACTTTAGGTGTGTTTTTTCTTCTAAGTGCTGACAAACATTCTCCGTGGATGACACTTGCTGGAGCTGCTGTGGATTAGCACTCTTCAGTTTTCCATTGAGAGCTGCTTCGGCAGAGCTGGGGGATGAGGACAGAAAGGGCCGGCTGGCTGCCACCAGCAGAGATTCAGCAGAGGTGCCAAGCGATGGTGCAGAAATATCTGGTCGCCTGTATTTATCTCTTTTAGGTGGTGGTGGCCTCTGAGGAGCAGGTCCACGCTTCTTGTTCTGCAGCACTGGCTCTATCCTGTGGTTTTCCTCTCCTTTGCCCCAGGACTGACAGGAGTGGTTCTCATTCAAGGTCTGTGGCTCAGAGTAGGGCAGGTGAGGCAGGCTACAATCCTTGCTCTTCTCAGTCACGTTTTCCTGAGAGTATCGGTAGTCACTAGGCAATGTCCCAGACCTGCCCCGACTCTCGTGAGGCAGAACTGTAGGCTCTTGTACATGCAAAGGTCTGACAGAAGATTTCCACTTGTGGCCTAAATTCTGGTCCAGCTGATCGCTCCTATCTCGTGGGTTTTCCCTCAGGGCCCCTGTGTCAGCTTGCCTAGAGAAAAGAACACACTGTTAGTACACTGCTGATTTATTTCCTTCAGTGCAAGGCCAACGCACCAATCCAGGGAGCTTGAACACCAAGATCACACCCAACATTTAACACCAACTCCTCCAATCTGTGGTAGCTGTGTGGCACAAAAACATCTTCTCAAGTATGGGCACACATGGTGTACCTAATCTAACGTGATGAGTCAAAACAGTGTCAGGCTACATTAGGGTATGGAGTGCCACAGGACGCGACACAACCTCTGGGTAACCCGAGGCACTGCAGTGTGCATGGCTTAGTTAAATGCACAGCCAAGTGTCCAAATGTTGGTAGAAAACAAAACTGTCTCCAGGAGAGGAATTCTAATACTAAAATTTAATTCTCTTCTTGCTCCAGAGTCAGTAACAAAGTGTGCAAAGCAAGTTTCTTATCTAGGTGCAATATTAATACTTCAGTAACATTTTTAAATGTGAACTGAATACCAGGAACTTTAATTATGAATCCGGAGGTTGAATTTTCGTGTATCTGCTGAAAAATGAAACAAGTGCAAACAAAATGTTTGCTGAAGCTAAAAAACTGGGAAAGGGAAAATTAGTATCTCCTGAATTAAGGCAGAAAAGGAAATTTAGAGAGGGTAGTATTTTCCAGTCAGACTTGTTTTAAGGTTTAATTTCTTTTGCCCTCTCAGCACAAACGACAAACCATGGCCAAAAGGGCCTTATCTTAGACAGAAATATTTTTGGGTTTATTCCAGTTTCACACTCTCTGTTTCTCTAGTCAGGAAACAGCCTTTCACAGCTCCATGCTTGTCCTTTGCCACAAGACACGTAGTACATTTGTGCTCACCACATAAAGACAAATTGGGGAAGAAGCAGAAGTCAGGAGAAAAGCACCTCTGGACCCCCGAGAGGAGACAGGTTTGCTCTCTGCTTAAAGGAGGGTGAAGAGACACTATGAGCTTAGAAAAGAAGCTGCAACAAAGAAGTCAAGGGCTTCAGAGAGCTACTCTGTATTTTTAAATAGTAATCCTGTAGTCATGCACTGCCCAAGCTTCCTTTTGAGGTGACTGTGAAAGAGGCATCTTTCCCAGCCTATTTGTAAAGTAAGGTTTACTTGAATTTTTCAATGTAAACACATTATTAACATCACTGTACCAGTTTTGAGAATGTCTCTAGGCAGTTAACACCACTGTGTAGGGAAACAAAATTTGAGATAAAAGCACATAAAATAACTAATAGCTTAAAGTCTATTATAAATTCAAGAAGAAAAAAAAATTGGAGTAATTACACACTGTATTATTATTTTAATTAAATTTAAACAAATATTTAAAATGAAATATTGTGGAAAGACAACTGATTAGATGTAGATTCCTGAGAAGTCACATAATCTTTCTCTCATGTGAAGTGTTAAACCTCAAAATTCAACTTTAACAGGTAAATTTTCAATTTAACATGAATGAGGAGATTAGTATTGTTGATATTCAGGTCTCTTCATATTGCTCTTACCTAAGAGTAATAAAAACTTCAAGTTGTCTGACAAATTCAGAGTCAATTCTGACTTACAAAACAGTATTTATTGACTCCTCTTTTAACAGTAGATGAAGGACAGTTTTGTGAAGTAAAAAATTACACAAAAGGCCAGAAAGACCAACACTATTCAGATTTGGTTATGTGGCATTTTGGCATCTCAAGAGTCAGCTCATTTTCCCTAGTGAATTCAATGTAAGCAGAACCAGGCCTGTAAATAGATCTGCTAATTTAAATGGAAGTATTTACCAAATGAAGACTGCAGGCCTTATATATGAAATACTGTGTTTAAACCAGCATTTTTCATTGTCTAGATAACCCACGAATAGCACAATTTTCTCCAGTGCAAAAACTCTTCAGGGGCCCAATTCACCTTCACATCCATAAGCTGTAATATAACCAGTTCAACAGATGCTCTCAGATGCACAGAAAAATCTAGGGTATGACAAAAAATGTTGCAAAGACACTGATCACATGCATTACCTCAGCCAGTTTGCAAAGTACACCATGAACTTCGCATGCACATCAGGATTGGGAGTACTGGTGGAAGCAAACAAGACAGAGAACACCACTGATCTGACACATGTGCATATCCAAAACATGTAACCAATATATTGGTAGAGATATATATGTATTACTCTGGCTCAGAAGCAATGAATGCTTCAGCAGTCCTGTCACCTTCCAAAACTGAGCAAAAGAAAGAATTACAGCACAAAGAAATTTAGAGATGCCATATTTGCAAACATAGAGATAGAATTCAGAGATTACACACGTGTCTTCATACAGCTTCCACAAAATTAATCAAAAATTTTGCAGTGCCACACAAAATGGGTCTGAGGAAAGGTGGTGGCTACATTCAACACTGAGGCTAAACTGCATTCAGTGTGAGTGGATCTTCATGCAAAACATGCTCATCACATTATTTTGGAGAGATGCAAGCTTACTGTTCAGAAAGGAGGAAAAGAAAACAAGCTTCAAGCCCCAGAAGAAGACAGTGGCAAGAACCTGCAAAGGTGTTACATTATTATCAATACTGAGAAGTCCACTAAGCTGCTTTTTATCTGTCAGTGCATCATATGCCCAGAATACAGCTGGTTTGGAAATGAGGCCCATAGGATTATGCAAAGATAACATACCAGTGAAAGGAACTCCTCATTTACAACCAAACGTCACAAAGTGAGAGACATAGAACAGTTTTAAATCATCTGAAAGCATGACAATTGACTTAATTACTGTTTTCATTCTAGCTAACAAACCAGCCAACACCAAAACCATTAAACTCTTAGCTATCTTCAAACCCAAAGCTCTCCCACCCCCATAATACAATGCCACAATTACCCAAGTTGCAAGAGCCTCTCTGAGACAACAGAACCGGGAAAGCTCACACCACATTCCCCACCCCTGGCAGAGCACATTACAGCTTTCACCGTCAGGCAACTTACACCAGTCACTTAACCCGAGCTGCAAAGGAAGTGTAATTAAGAGTCTTATGCTGTTGCTACAAAGTGGTATTCAGTAAGGGTGAGTCTAGCACAGGAGTCTAACACAAGCCTTTTCTACTGCACTTGTTTTTGGTATTTCGCTATAGGAGCTTTCATATCTAAATGGCAGGAGGCAGAAAACCAATGTATGCTTCTAACTGAAAAGAAGGAGTTGCTTCATTGCGCAAACCAGTCCTTCACATTTTTGAGAAGCTGTCATTTAGCAGAGGGCTCTGCATTCCCACAGGGGGTCTGTGTGGAGAGACAAGAGGCTGAGCACTCATCAGTGAATGCGGGAGGAGCTCTGCTCTGTGTTTAGCACTTTCCTAGTGGCCATAGCCACGCCAGCACCACTTACTGCCATGGGGCTGGGAATGTGGATCTCCATACTGGCACTAAGTATTTTCTACCTAAATGGACAAATACATCTCTCAGTTTCCTTCTGGCTCCGTTAGCTTGGGGCATACACACTCAAGACTGAAATATAAAGGCCACGTAAAGACTAAGCTGCGCAAAAAACTCCCAAGTCTCACCCCCAGCCTGGACACCCCCAGTCCCCTAAGCAATAATACAACAGGCTATTCTAACAAACCAGAGAGTGGTAACAGTAATGTGAGCTCTTACATGAATGTTAAACAATATACACACATACACACACACACACACACACGAATAGGAGCTTGCCAGTGGAGTCAGTGAGCATTTACAAAAATGAATCATTATGTATAGATGCCTATTAGAAAAATAACATTTTTGGTTGCCATAAGAAACAGCTCTAAATCATTTTCTTCATTTGCCCCATACTCAAGATTTTACTAAATCTGGATAGAGAGGTAGAATGATCTGACTGAATGCTGAACCTCAATAAATGAAAGTGACTTCAATAAACTCAACGTGTTTGATTTTTATCTGTCTGATTTACAGTTTCTTGAGAACACTTCAGGCCAACCCAAACAGTGCCACGAGAGGCTCCAACTTCAAAATCCCAGACTAGATAAGCTTTGCAAATATGCATTAGCCAACATTTGAAAAATGTATCATTTGTTAAAGACCTGACCTCTGTGCAAAAGTTTCACCATAAAACATAAGCATGGTTATGTAAGCAATGATATCTCCTGCACTAACTCACTGGGAAACGAGAGCAAATTGAGTGGCTGTTTCTGATTTAACTTAAATTCATTCTCAAGCACTACAAGCTACACTGGAAAAAGGCCTTCATACCTGAGTATGACTCCTCCATAAAAGTCCTCACCCTACAATAACAAAAACACTCAAAATCAAGGCCACAGTTTTGCAGTCCCTTTGAAGTGACCTTATGCAGGTACTCTGCCAGAAGAGACAGTCTCCTTTTCAGACACTTTTGAGTTTCGTCTTCCTGCTCTTTTCAGGGTACTAGCAGTAGGGATGTACAGCCCCACAGAAAACTGGATCAAGGACCTGACCTGGCTTGAAACAGATAATTATGTGGCTTAAAGCATTTGGGAAATACTGCCCTTGCATATGACAAAATCCTGTTTATAGGCACAGCCCTTGCCAATACGTTACTTTTTAAGCTATTAACTTTATGTGCTGAAATGATGTTTTCATTGTGTATTTGTCTGGCATGTGGCACACTGGGATCCAAAAGAACTTCTGCAACAGTCCACAAATAAAGGGTAGTTTCTTCTACCAGTATGCTTCTGCTTGAGACAACAACACAATGCTATGAAGTTGCAATGGGGTGCATAGGGTAAGACTGTTGGAAATTCAGGAAAAAATCTGAGGTCTAATGCCACATTTTAATCCATACTGACATGCACTAACTAATGCATGAGATTACAGCTCACCCTGCAGTAGTCTCTACGAGCAAATCATGCACTAGTTTCACTGTCTAGGGGATCAGTTTAGATATCCAACCACAGGTGTCTTCTACGATTTCAGAAATTTTAAAGGTTCAAAGGCATCAGTTCTCCTAAGAGGTGGCAGCTGGAAGCCAAGTGGGATATGCTGGGCTATCTCAGGTCTCACTAGACACCTGTGTTTAGTCAACTGTTTAGCCAACCAAGTTTAGCCAACTTAGAATGAAAGTGGAGTTCTCTGTGGACTACAACTTGAGTTAGCACTTCACTTGCATGTAGATGTCTCCCTTCTATTAGTTATCTGAAGCCTCATCTGAGTCCCACATGCTTTTTTTTTCAGAGGGTCCAGGACCACTTAAGCCCTTAAATTGGTTTTACTATTGCAGTACTCAGGAGACCCTGACAACACAACACCACAATTTGGATATCCAATACTAGGGCAATTATTTTACCAGTTGTTCATTTTTCTGATGAACTCTCTATCTGCTGTCACTGCTGAGTACAGCACACACTATCCGTCAGATAGTGACACATGAAGCATATTCCAAAGGTGCTAAATGAGAGTTTGGGCTATGAAACTACTTAGAAATCTTTAAAGACAAATGCATAGAATAAAGAACCCTCTAAAGAACCATGACAGCTGTACCCTAACAGTTATGCCATGAAGAGGTACAGCATATAAGCCACTACAAAGAAGTAGAGCTGTCCACTGTCTGAAGAGACAGATGATGGCAACGAGCATCCAAGAAGCACTACTGAAGCAAAGGGTCCTAAAACCAAAGCATGTTTTAATCTTTAAGATTAAAAGAATAGTGAATATTGAATGATGAGAGAATGCTTTCTCTCTGCTTCAAAAAAAAAAAAAAAAAAGCCTGTCAGGAGACAACTGAAGGTACAAAACTAGCAAGATATTTCACAAGTATATCCCACAGCACATCACTAGTACACTACAACCCGTTTATCATGGAGCAAGTCTTGGTTTTTCAATTCTCTCTCTGAATGCCTGTTAACATTATCTGCGCCTCAGTGGCAGCTATCTGTTTAGTCAGTCACACTAAATACAGCTTAGTTGTTGCACCCAATGTGATAAAGCAAAATGTCACTCTAGCTTACCAACCCTTGCATTATCACCTGGCTTTATCACAGAGTGAAACACGATAACAAGACACTGCTTGCCAGTCCATCGATCCTACTAGAATTTCTCTCCTGTCCTGCCTGCATGGCAACATACACACTGCAATGTGTTTTCGTCTCTCATTCTGTGTCTCTAAAAATGTCACCTCTTTCCCCATGAAAATCAGAAATAAATGACAAACAACATATCCTCTCTAATTCTGCAGTAAATAAACAAAGTTATGTTGATGGATGAATGTAGGCCAGTCATGGGTAACAGCAAAAGGCGCAGGCCCACAAGAAAAATAAAATCTGATTAAAATTATATTTCTTATAACAGAACAAGGGCCTTTATGCAGAAGGGAAGAATCTTGTGGGAAAGGGCAGAGGGAGGGATGCTTTCCTTTCCTTAGTTCAGAAAACAAAAGCCCCTCCTCCATTCTGCTGCACATCAAAAATAAATGATAAAAGGTAATTTTTATGGCTGTATTCTTATTGCTTTATCTATTGCATGCCTCTCCTAGCACACAGGGGATTACCTGCATGGAATTAAAACGACGTCTACTCAAGTCAACCAGTTAATGTGTTCAGTACTTATACACTGAATTCAATCATCAGAATATCCCAACAGTGTAACGAGAACCATCATATTACACAAATGGCAACCATTGCAGAGACAAAAGACAATATTTTCCAACACTGCTAATGAGGAAATCACAGTCACATTAAAAAAAAGCTCAAAGAAGAATGATTGTTCTGTCAATTAACTAAAACGCCCCCACATTTCAGTTGCCACTCCCTTGATATTTTCTTCATTTAGACTTTTTTGTCCTGATAATGCTGTTGCTATTTTCTTGTTGCTATTACTACTGAAAACAGCTGCTTGCAGCTGAAGAAGAATTAGGTAATAGAAGACAAGCTATAAAATGAAACACTTTGTGAATAACATCTAGGTCACCTGGGATTCTCAGGCATTCTCTCACCAAAATGAACACATAGCTACCTCATCTCTAAAGGAAAAAAAATCCTAAACCAGTTATTTAAATTAATTAGCATGCACATGCACACATTTCAATAGCCATCTTTTCACTCAGAGACACACTCACCGCTTGCTTCTAATAGTCACATCCAATTCTCTTACACTCCCAGCTAATAGCTCCTGCTGCTGTGGAAAAGGTCTTCGTGCAAGCCTGTACTCACAGTAACAGGCTTGCCAGGAAAATAACAAGATGAAAAGCTCTCGCACCACCCCTAGCCGAGAGGAACCCCGAGCCTGGCACCCTGAGCCACAACAACGGCACTGCAGCCCTCAGTCCAGAAAACAAGTATTTTCGAAAGGCACTGCCTTCTAATTCCAGTGTACATGATGCCAACTGTGAAAACAAAAGCTGCTAAAAACAGCGCGTGTACGCGAGCATATGCACACAGAGCATCTTAGCTGGAATTAACTCACGTTTTCCCCCTATTCTCCCAACCCATCAGTGAACAGAGCAGTCGATTACACTAAGCAAAATAAAATTCTGTACCAAGCATTGCATCATTGCTTATTTGTTACTGTAGCTTCTGCTGATAGGGGCAGAAGATGCAGCCTGTGCTCAAAGACCTGAAGAACAAAAGAAATACTGTATGAATTAATACTGCGAATTTCTGTTCAGAACTGACAAAAAATGGTAAATAAGGCACACACCTCTAGCCATTCCTTTCATGCTTTAACACTAAAGACAAGACAGTCTTACCAGGATTTACAGCTTTTTACCCATATTCACTGGATATGTGAGCTTTGCATCCTTGCAAATGTGCCAGCCAGTTTGAAAGCCTTGCAGAACTGAATCTGTCTCAACCTCTGCGTCTCATTTACTGTAACACAGAGGATTTTCAAAGCCATGCCTCACAACAGCTGGCTTGTTTTTGCCTGCTTCCTCTGATTGACAAGTTCATACAAGCTCTGTCAACTTTAACCTTGATAAGTGAAGGCTTAGTCTGTATTGTATGTTACATCACCAGAAACTTCTGACCTCAGGGAAAAGATCTCAGAGACTTCAAAGCTTTTCCTTTCCCCCACCCCCACCCCCTGGATTTGGTTATTAAAAAAAACCAAAACAAAACTTAAAAGTCCCTTAATTTTTTAAGGGTTTTTCTTTTCATTTGTGAAAATCATGACCTGCATTTCCACAACTACCACTCTGCAAGTTTTAACTATTTACAATGATTTTAAGAGATCAGTGTGTTACTAGATTTTTTTTTTCTGAACAACGTTCATATAACCAAATCTTCAATTTTAGAGGAGAGTCTTCATCAACAGCCCTCCAGCCTGAATTTTTTTGCGTGTGTTGTGCGCACAGGCGCCCTCTCTTGCAGGAGACTTTGCAGGGAAAGAACTAAATGCTTTCATACTGCATGAGCACATTGCCACCCCCACACTCCATCTTTAGAAGGCATCGTGGCTTTCACCAGAGCAAAGCTCAAGCTCCTTTCAATTTTTCTATAAGAACACATTAAAGACTTAATAGAGAAAGTGTGGATAAGGCTTTAATATGTACGAAAAGATCATTTTGAAGATGACCACTTTAGGAGGAAAATTTTATTTACACTGCACACAAAATCACATAGAGCAGTTAGATACCCAGTTAATAACCTCCCGTAAAAATTTTCTGCCTCCCAAAGCTGCCTATTTGATTTCAATTGAGAGTGAGAATGACTTCAAGAAAAAACACCAGTTTACATAATACAACTAGTTAACAGACTGCAGCAAGTCTGGTTGGCCCATGCAGAGAAATGGAAGCTATAGCTGTCATGTTACTTTTTAGCACAAAATTTCACTCACATTTACTGACATAAAGAGTCTCCTCTGTGACAGCAAACCATAACCATGTTGCCTAAGGGCTTATGGCAGAAGGTAAACATTTCACAGGCTAGCTTTTAGTACCAGAACACCATAAAGCCAGTCCATATGTCAGAAATGTATGAACCGCTGCACTGTGGAGACAAATCAGTCACCTATTTCCAATTACACTTTTCATCGAGTAACTTAAGGGAAAATAAAACATACAATGCATCAGCACATGATGCTTTTGTAACTATAACCACTGGAGACTATATCTTACATTAGCTCAAAACATCCCGACTCAACTGTTGTTATCATCAACAGGGCTATAAGATGATAGCTGGATTTCAAGCAATGCAATGGAAATGCATGTCTTTAGATGGTTTTCATTCTAATCCTCTTTCCAGGGAAAGCAGTAAAATCAAACCAGAATACAAAAATGAACTAATGGATACAAATTTATCTCTGTTTCTCTCTCCACAAACATTTTTGTGTGCTGTTCTTTCACTCACTCCCAATTTCAGTACCTGCAGAATCATGTTTAGGACTCCTTCCAGCTACTCATGCTTGGTAACACTTACCTTTAGGGGCAGGGGAGGAAACTTTCCATATGAAGAAATTACCCTCCAACACTTCCTTTTATCAGCCCATGATGGCCTTGCATACCCCTAGCTGTCACTGCATGCACAGTGAGGAGAACAGATGAGCCAAGAGCAATTAAAGCAAAAGCAACTTACTTGGTAGTAAGAAGCTACAAGTAGAAAAAAAGGGGATGTATGAGATGGGATAACCACCCTCAAGTTTAGAAAAAGGGATTCAAAGTTCACCTAACAAAGGTAGAGGGAGAGTCCACATTTTCAAGGGTGTGGAAATGCAGAAATTGGATGGGGGAGAAACAGGGCTGTATTACAGTAGTGTACTGTAAGCCAAGCACAGGTTTTGGAGGCAGTCCAGCACCCATTTAATGAGATCCAGTAGCTGCTGGTGAGCCCGAGTGGAGCAACACAGGGATCTGCAGGACGCACACCTGACAGCCGCCGGCTGAGTGCTTCCAGGAGAGTGCGGAATGGGGAGGTGGTGGCAGGAGCTTGCAAGTTTTAACACTTTCATTTAGCCACAACCAACCCCAAATCCCAAAATAATGCATTTGTGATGCTTATGAAGATGCCCACACATCTCTCAGCTCAACCAGCCCGGAAGTTTTAAAATGGACAACAAGAGGAAGAAAAAGACTACAAGCGGGACAATTTATGATGCAACTTCTGCCTTGATCCTGAGGTATGAGAAGAATCTGGTTCAAAACTGCTATTTGAAGAGCTACCCTGTGCCAGTGACCATATGCATTTAGATAAATCTTTTTTGAAAGATTAAGAATGCACACAGTGGTATTTAATTTTGGAAAGGGCATTTACATACATGAGATGAATATTTTTAAAAAGAACAAGACAGATGGTATAATGCTAAGAGACAAAATGCAACTGAACATACAATATATGAAATTCATAGAAAATGTGTAACACCTACCAAAACACCCAACCACTGTTCTTCCTTCCCTCTCTCTGTCCCCTCCAAAGGCTGAATTAAATAGCAATTAAAAGGAACATCCACCAGAGAACTTAAGTCCTACTCAAATGAGGAAAATCCAGAACTAATCTAGCAAAGCAGATGTATAAGCAAAATACAGTTAAAAAAAGAGTTTTGAAAGTAAAGCTGAGGTACAAATTCTTAAGGGTGTTAGGACAAAAAAAGGGGAAAAAAGGCACTTATTCAAACACAGATATCTGCCAAACAGATTATAGGGATGAAAGTACAACAGTAAGAATACAAAGAAAATAAGGCTGCAGCAAAAAATTGACACTATTTCCCCTTCACAACTCCATGAGCGAAGAATAGCCTTTGCAGGAACTATTCTCAGATGCTGCACATCATTAACAGTGGATAGTCATAAGCTGCCTGGGCCATATGACAATCCCCTGAACCTTCCACAGGAAATTGCTGAACTGCGATCTGTGATGCACACCTACCCATTCCTCTGATACTTGGGCAGCTGCTTGAGCACAGTGACACACCCAGTGTTGGGGAGGGAAGGTGAGAGGGTGCTGAAGAGAGAATGAGAGAAAGAGAGCAAGAATAAAAAAAATACTCATTATGAATCTGGAGAAGTTCAGAATCATGAACTTAGTATCTGAATTAAGCAAAGAAGAAGAAATTTTATTAAGAGATTCAGCAGCTACACTAATGAGTAAAAATGACAAAGAATAATTTGGGCATGTGTAGGAAAGATGCATTACTAATCTTAGAAAGAGTCACTATACATAGGGACAAGAGTGAGCTGAGTGACAGACTTTGGATTTTTAGATGATTTAGAAAATTAAATTTTATCTCACCCAAGGCTCTTAAAAATTTGACTCCCATAAGACAGAGTCCTCACTTATCACATCATTCACTTCAGAACTCATTAGATATAGATGATTTACAAAAGGGGTGAAAAACCAGGTGACAAAAGTTGCTGCTATGAGGAAATGATTCTGAATAATAAAGACCCCAAACTAAGATCTCCTATCATTGAATGAATGGGTCATAAAAAAACAGATGAAATTCAGATTTAATAAATGGAAAGTCACCCACAGGAGAGATTTTCCTGACTTAAACAACATATACAATGATGTACAACAGAAATTACTGCTATGCAAGAAGGAAAAGCTGAATTTCACAGATTGTTCTATGAATGTACAATCTTCGTACTTCACAGCAGTAAAAATCTAAACAAAACCCCCAAAATAAAACAAAATTTTCAAAGACAGACAGACCAGCAGAGGCTTGACAAGATACCCAGCTGCATGGCTGCTGGTTTGCTCTGGTTTTCTGTTCCCTAAGCATGTGCTACTGGCTCACCCAGAGAAAAACTGCCTAGGTAGACCTTTAGCCTGTTTTAAAGCATCAACATCCATCAGCTGCCATCACGTACCAGTGATTCAAGGTTCCACTGTCTCCAAGTGTGATATTTATGTATCTGTTATTAGTCAGTCACATACACTAGTACACTGGAAGGACATAATGGTTCATGGCAATGAAACTTGTACTAATTACAAGTATTCATAGAAACCTAAGGAAGATGAAAGGCTACAGGGGATTTCTCATATGTGAATAGATGCTGTTAAACTCTCTCTCTTCTATATGCACAGGAAGAGCCACAGCATGTTTTTCCCATTTTCAGACAAAATACAAACTTTGTAACAGCCCAGACTGTACTGCATCATTGCTATATGACACACACAATAACATCTTTGGCAAAAAAACTGGTCTGAGAAATGCCTTAATAATCTTTATCTCATGATAAAGAAATGCTAAGGACATGGACCTGCTGGAGCAAGTCCAGAGGAGTGCCAGGGAGATGATGAGAGGGATGGAACACCTCTCCTGTAAAGACAGGATGAGAGAGTTGGGATTGTTCAGCCTGGAGAAGAGAAAGCTCTGTGGAGCTTGTTAATACATGCATGAAATGTTTGCCAAAGTAATTTTTCCACTGATTCTAAGGAAGCAGTTGCACAAGATCGTACTATTTCTTCCTCACAAGGAAAAGGGTGAAAACATTTAGGTTACATAGCTCTGGTAATGTCTTAGTAAGTCCTGCAATGACTGAGACATACCTGTCCTGCAATGTTCAGTCAGGAAAAGCAACTCACAGTTTGACTGTTTAACTACAACAATAAATGAGTAACCTCAGGAAGGTCAACAAGACCAAGCACCAGGTTCTGCATCTGGGTCAGGGCAATCCCCAGCAGCAGTTCAAGCTGAGAATGGACCAAGCCCAGCCTTGGGAAGAAAGACTCGGGGGTGTTCATGGACAAAAAGCTCAATAATGTCTTGGCAGTGTGCACTCCCAGCTCAGAGAGCCAAATGGCTACCATCAAAAGCAGTGTGGCCAGCAGGTCAAAGGAGGATATTTTCCCCCCTCTACTCTGCTTTTGTGAAACCCCACACCTTGATTACTGCATTCAGCTCTACGGTTCCCAAAAGAAGAAAAACGTGGCCCTGTTGGAATGTGTCCAGAGGAGGGCCACTACTATGATCAGAGGACTGGAATATCTCATTGAGAACAGGCTGAGAGAGTTGGGGCTGTTGAGCCTGGAGAAGAGAAGGCTCCAGGGAGACCTTACAGCACCTTCCAGTACCTAAAGGGGGGTTACAAGAAAACCGGAGAGGGACTTTTCACAAAGGCATGTTGTGATAGGACAAGGGGGAATGAACTTAAGCTGAAAGAAGGCAAGTTTAGATTAGATATTAGGAAGAAATTCTTTACTGTGCAGGTGGTGAGGCACTGGAATTGGTTATCCAGAGAAGCTGTGGACTTCCCTTGCCTGGAGGTGTCAATGACCGGGCTGGATGGGGCTCTGAGTAACCCGGTCTAGTGCAAAGTTCCCTGGCCATGGCAGGAGGGTTGGAACTAGATGATTTTTAAGGTCCCTTCCAAACCAAACCATTCTAAGATTCTATGATTCTTAATAAAGAACAGAAGTTTAAAACAGCCATGCGACACAACGCCGGCAACAAAAGTTTTCACTAACTAAGGAAATGGCTCTTTTGCTACATATAAAAACCTCCAAGCCTTCAAGTCTTGTATTTCAGTAGCTCAGTTCCTAGTTAAGCTGATCCTAACACTGTATATTGGTACTATATTAATTTTTTTGACACCACAGTAGAGAAACCCAAACAAAATATAGAATTTAAAATTTCTGGAGTTATGAAAAACTGTAATTTCTAAGACTATTTCCAATGACTAATTTACACCATCTACCATTGTATTTATGATGAACTGATTTGTCCAAATATGTATGGTGATTGTTGGGTTTTTTTTTCCCCACTGTTAATTAGTCCTCATAGCTATGTAAGCCCCAACTCTATAGTGGTCACAAACCAGAAAAAGCTAAGAGAAATAATTATCAATATACACATGTATGTTTTATATGTCTGTGTGTATATATATACACAGACATCCAAATATGCATGATACAAATAAACACATACACAAATGGACTACTGGCCATTTTAAAATTCTTTTCCATCTGACTCAATTCAGAAGACATAAGGTCACTCACATTCCTGTATGCCTGAAGGTCCTCCCCTTTCCTTGCACAGTAATTTGCTGCTGCTCCTGGTGAGCATGGAGCCTAGACATTCACCAGGTGTTAAAAATCAGTTTCCTTATGAAGAGCCTAATAAACACTTGGGAACATGTCTATAGGCTCCTGTTTCTGGCTTATCAAAGATTTTTCTAGAACATTATACTTGGGCATTTAGGACAACTTAGGCATTAAGAAATTATTTTTATTTTGGTTTTGTATTGTAAAGGCTGTTCCTCTGTCTTCAAGAGCTCAACTCAAATAGGAGTAACTACTAAGGTATGAAAACACTGAAAGAAATATTTTACAGTGTTTAATTAGAGTTGAGTCATGCTGTGGTCCTACACTTGACATGCACATGCTCTTGGACTTGACACCTATTAAATGTTGAAATATTTTCTGCAACCTGTGATCTCATATATCCTTTTTCACTTTTTCAAGTTATGTAACTATAATAGACATCACAGGAACAAATTAATAGAGCTAGGAGTCAAATGTTCTTAGAAAGTAAATAAAAGCAATGGCTGTAAACATCTCTAGTAGATGGCAATCTTAAGAATTAGATCATAAAGCATGATTCTTTTGATGCAGAATGACTTTTATGAGTGCATGTCATACTTCAGGAAGCCACAGACTACTGCTCAGAGCATCCATTTCCCTCTTTAACCTTTTGAAAGTCTATTTCAGCTTAGAAATTGTGGAGACTTCTACAAGGAAGTTAATTATAGAACCAGTATAAGTCATTTTACAAATGCTGAAAGAGAGCCGTGTTTAAAGAAGCACAGACTTTGCATCTCTAAAAAGGTAAGCTTTTGTAACTAATCTGAAATAGAAAGAGTAGCATCAGTAAAAACAAAAAAGGACCATTTTTTGTTTTACAGATCAGCAGAATTGTATAATCCTTTTAAGCTGTCCTGAAGTTAACAACATACATAGAATCACATCAACCCATTAGTATAAAAATACTCATCCCATGTTAGATGACTGTTTGCATCCTTGTAAATTCATAACAAAATTGGTTTGGTTCTTCCACAAGAGATGACAATGGCTGCTATGGACCACTATTTCCTCTTCCTATAAAAGTAATACCCTAAACTATTAAATACTGCAGTTCAGAAGAACATGTTGCAGATCTTCTAAAAAGGGAGATGAAACAACCTAAATTCATTAGAAGCACTCAGTAATCTCAGAGGGGGAAAACAGAGCTCAAAGATGAAAGAGGTTAACAAATTATCTTAATCAACTCAACATTCACCCTCCCCCCCCCCCAAATTTTCAAAGTAGTCTTAATTTAGGTTTCACAACTGTGTGCTAAAAAAAAACAGCCAAGAAAATACTGTAGCAAAAAGCTCAGGAGAAAAAAAAATTATCAAGCATCTTTATTTTTGTTTGTTTGTTTTTAAAAAGGCGTTTGCTGTTACAATATTCTAACCCTTTTTCATTCTAAATGCAGTGTATTAAGATGACTCGTATTTCTATGGAAAATAATGAGGGAAGCTGTACATGGTAAATATTTTTTCTTTTCTCAAAACAGCTGAAGGGGAGGGAGGCCAGAGGCACCCTGTAGTGTAGGACAGTCCATAACCTGGAGAAAGCACTTGTGGACTCTACAGCTGTCTCTCAGCTTGGGTTCCTGCAAATTCACTGCCACAAACGCAGAAGGGCCACTCCTGTGTTCAGCCCCATCACGCTGACTTTGGTAGCACAAAGGCAACCATAGCACACAGGTCTCAGTAGCACAAAATAACAGCTGCTGGCAATTTAAACCAAGCATAAATTTTAAAAGAAAGTATTAAATATGACCATAAGGGAGACCTCAGGTTTGGTTACTATTCATCTATTCATGTTCTAGCATATACCCTGAATTAGGTAGATTTGCTAGCCATTTGCAGATTGCTAGATTTTAAAAATAGAAAACTAAATGCCTTTAGAGCAGCTCAAAAATCATAAAATCAATTCTTGTTATGGGGCCAGTTCCTTTTGAGCAAAAGAATGCTTTGTTAAAAAAAAGGAGCACACAGAAATATATATTCTTTCCCATAAGGCAGCCATTCATTATCACGCAGTGGTAGTTCACAACACAGGAATTAAATGCCCAAATGAGGGATTTTAATTAGTTAGTTTTTTGAACACAGAAGGTATATCAACCCTCTGAATACCAATGTTGAGAGAAAGACTGTGAAAGAGACCATTTCACAAAACCTTCTGTAATGCGGGAAAAATGGCCAAATACTACATCTGAAATAGTACGTCAAATAGGCTCCAGCTGAAAAAAAAGTTACTGCAGCTGGTGCCCAGTCATGTGATTTTCATGGATGCCATGATTATAAAGCAAGAATTGTGCTGCACAAACACTGCTAAAATGCTGGCGTAGGAGTATTATTCACATGCTTTTGTGCCTCGGCTTCGGCGCTGGTAGATGGAAATCATTTTACTTGTCCAGAGATGCTGCCCGCCCACAGCAGCCTGGTTGCTCCCGGCGGACTGCGCCCGCCTCCCCCTCTGCCTCCCCTCCGGCCCCTCCCCACGCGTGCGCGCACACTCGCACCCTCCCGGGCTGTTCCTTCGGAAATCCCTACGGTAAGTACAAAGGGCTACAAAAAATTAGAAAAATAAGGGGTGGTCTCTTCATCTGAGCCATAAGCAATGCAAAATACAATCATATAAACCCACAAATAAATATGGTCACGGCTAGAATGTATGTTTGCTACAGTTCATCATTTCCTGTCCCCTTGAGAGATTAATACCAGTTACAGAACCGAGGAAAGCCTATAGAGGTTCTTTTTTCCTATGCATGGGTTCACTCTGTTACGAAACCCAGAGCTGTCAGACCTGGCGATAGGAGCGTGTACACAACCTCAGCTCGGCTTCAGCAGCCGCAGGATCGGCGATTGCTGAAATCACTGCTTATACCACAACGAGCCAGGACGAGGGCAACCCTCAGCATGCTAGACATTTAAAGGATTTTAACTACACTGTGCATACGGTCACACCTTTGAAAATGGTTTGAAAACACTGTACATTAATTAAAACATTAATTAACAGAGAAAATCATAGCTGATCAAACAGTAAAACAAATTTTAATGTCTTCTATTCATGTACTGTATTCTGTAAAGGCACAAGAAAAGGAAAGTCCAATTTAGAGCACTACTATGTTTCAGCAGCATGCTGTCTTTGCCAAGGATAATACTGGAAATCTCTTTTGGGAAACCTCAGGCCCCCAACCTACCCTGGAAAAAACCTGTAACTATCATTTCATGCACACAAATAAGAATCAACTGCCTCCAAACAAACTATAATATGCTCAACACTCGACAATTTCTTTAAGCTCACACTAAAATTGTGACTCAGCTTCAGCACTGGTAGATGGAAATCACCACCACAATTTCTTTAAGCTCCCCAAAAATTTCAGTCCCAAGATTAAATCTATCTATCATGCACATTGAAGTACGGGGGGAGAAGGAGGGAAACCAGGGAAAAAGGCACTGCAGAAACTCTGAAATCATCACAACAAAGCTTGCAGTTTGAGTCAGGAAAAGATCAGATCAGAGAAATTTGTCAAAAACAAATCTTTTAGAGAGAGAAATTAAGAAATACTTACCTTACAGTGCAGTTCCCTTCATCCAGTTTGTTAACATTAGAGAAAATACACTCCCCATCTTCCTTTAAATCCTCTGCTTGCCTCCTTACTTCAACTGATACTTCCTAAAAGAGGTTTATAGTACAAGTGAGAGACCAAGTCATCATGTTTCAGACTCCCAAAAAATCTGTGATTATGAAACCTCTTATTTGTGGGTTTGCTCTGTTTGAATATACATGAAGTCAACAGTATAGCATGTTTTAAGCTTGTTTGGTTTTAAGCAGTACAGTGTGCTCTGTGACCTCTTGTGCAGCACTCCCGACCTGGCTGTGCTCGCATTGCTGCTCTGCTTTGCTGATCTACAAAAGAGCTTAACATTTATATAACGTTTGCAACTTCCATTTCGCAAAAACAAACAAAAAAAAAGAGGCACAGAAGTTGCAGAAGAGTTGCTCACATTATAGGAGGTGCAGGTATGCACCAGGTTGTGAATCCCCGTGCATGTACTACTTTAGTTTCTCAGTAAAACACCAACAGTGCTGTTCCAGAACGTATTATCTCACTATCTTCAAACAACCCCACCCAAAGCATAGCTTTGCATTACAAACACTGAAACTACAGGAAATTTAATTGCGCATTAGCACTGGAATAATCTGAATCATATATGCAAAACAACATCTTTATTTACTTCAGTCTGTTGTAAGCATCTTCAATGCACTTACCACCATATTTTCCAGGTGCCTAAACAGGTGTCTGCTTTTTGCCCCAGGAGGCCTATACTGAACTTAAAGGCACTGACTAATAAACCAGAAATGCATACAGGGAATAGATTATATCATTTTTTTTCTGCTGGGTAGGCAATTATTTAATAATTTAGTGAATTTAATTTTCAAAATAACTTCCAGGTGAATATTTTCAGTGCTTGGAATCTCTGCCCTAGTAAATCATCCACATAGTTAAGTCCGCGCACAGAGTTCAAAAATAACTTTTGCCAAACGTAAAGACACAACTTATGGAAAGACAGTCCACAACTTTTAGAGATCAACATTTTTGGGTTTTTTTGAGCTATTCTCATTCTACTCCATGTCTACACACAGGTGTGTAGACCTGTGTACGTACATATGCGGTATTTTCACCAAGAGGGGAAAAATAAAGTAATACACAACTGCATTGCTTCAATTCTGTTCTTGCAGAAGGCAAAGTTCAACACAGGTTGAACACACTTTATTATACATATCAGGCAATCTTGTAACAGCTTGAACAACATCTTTTAGCAGAGAATTAAAGAGACTTGGTTTCTCTGTTTACTTCCAGTGCCACCTGCCAACCATTGCCTGGCCCTGCTCAGTTAAAAATTAACTTAATACTTACTTGCAAGTTGAACAGACATTTGGCATCTCTCTAAGGAATAAACGTATACATCTTAAATAAAGCAAACTGACATAAAACAAAACATTATGCAGTTTCATTGTTGCTGTAGCTTTATGCAGCTTTTGCATGAAGCAAGTTTAGAAGAAAAGAGGAAATCCATGGAAACTATTAGACCATTGAAAAATTAGACAAAAGTATGTATTATTTACACTTGGAAGACTTTTCTTCATAGTTTCAGAGAATTCAAAACCTTAAAACAGGGAATACAGCCACATCAATGAAAAAATAAATCTGGGTGAAGATTGCTTTGAACTTCCTAGATCTCTACTGTAAAGAAGAGGATATCAGCAAATCAATCATGTTTTTTCCATCTGACTACAACACACAAGTAATTAGTTTGATCCAGTTGCTCATGTGCAGTACAAACTTTGATCTTCCTCATTTTACTTAAGAGAGCTACCTATAACATTTACTGCTTTACTAACAAAAGGCAAATACCATATTACATAGTGTTCCTAAATTGGAAATTTTCATAAAAATACTCTTTTCCCCTCCACTCCTCTACTGTCCCCCACCACCTTGGGCAATTTAAAGGATAATGCAAAAGACACTTGTACCTGTTTGTAGAAATCAGTGGAAGGGGATGATCTAGACCTCTCATGGGTGTACTGGCATTTCCCATGCTGTTCATGGCCTGTATCGAGGATATTATCAGCTGAATGGTACCTTCCTGAGCTCCTTGGGTCTATTGGCTTCCGCTGCTCCTTCCACGATGCCTCATACTCTGCAAAGGTTCCCAGGCGCTGTGGCTGTGCAGATTTCCCAATCCTCTCAGCAGCCCTATTGCTGCTGCTATGGTGGACACTATCTTTTGAAGCATGAGCAGTTTCAAGTCCAGCAGAGGCTACCCGACCTCTTCTCTCATACCACAGCTCCTCTCCCTCTTGTGCTTTCCTATCTGGCCTCTCAGGCTGTCCCTCTGCTAGACCATGGGGACCTGGTTTCTGTGATGATTTTCTAGATGCAGGCTTACTTGTTTCTTCAAAAAATTTCCACCTGTCTGCAAATGAGCCCAGGGCTTCTTCTGATATATTTGGACAGCAATGAGCATGGCATTCATCCTCTGACATGCCCACCTCATTCATCTTCTCTGGTTCTGAGTAGGACTTCAGTTTTTGCTCTGTTGTGAACCTCTTCCTGGCTCCAATGCGAGGAACGTGATGAGTGCCACTCCCTGTAGGGTTTGGTTTGGCTTGTGTAGCCTCAAGGAATCCAGAGACATCTTCAGAAACCAAAGCCAGTAACGAAGAGTTGTAACTACCAGTTTTCCGCTCAGGTGACCTGGGGAGATACTCAGCAGGGCTGGGCTCCAAGTCCCGACGTTTGAAGGATGTCGCACTCAGAACCCTGGCCTGTGCTTCCTTGAGGTGATCTTTGTAGGTGCTGGTAAAGTTTGTGTCTGGGGAGGTGGTGACATCCTCTGTTGAATCTGGTTTCCAGGTCTCACTGCACTCCTCTGTTTCAGATGACCCTACTAGTGTAGCAGTACTTCTACTTTTCTGCAGCTTTGCTCTTCTCATTTGGATCTCATTTCTGAGGGTTGTTGCAAAACGATCACTCCTTCGTGCCTGTTTAGACAGGTGAGTGTCAAATGAGGTCTGTCGTTCTGTTACCACTTCTGGGTTGTTGTCAGACTGTTTTTTCCCTTCCTGAGCTAAAGAGTGCAACATTGGTGTCTTCTGAGGAGAAATCTTGCTACTCTCCTCTTTCCCCCACCTAAAATCTTTCTGAGCAGGTCTATTTTCAGTGGTAAAGACACAGCCCTTTACATACTCCTGCTGACTGTGCCTAGTTTCACTTTCCTCAGAGCTGTTCTCACAGCTTTTCTTTTGTCCAGACTTTTCAGTATGATTAGGTTTTTTAGATTCTTCTACTACAGCACACCTAGCATCTCCTTCTCTGTCCACTGGGTAATGACTACTGTTCTCACACCTTGTCAGTGAAGATTCAATAGATTGTTGAGGTAGATAGTATTTTGGGTTTTGGGCCATTGTAATAACTGCAGAATTTTCATGAGGTCCAAATGACACATCAGTTCCCACTGCAGATTTCCAGCTGTCATCCTTGAATTGTAGTGGCTTTGAGCTTCCCTGAGCAGGCTGTTTTGCTGTCACACAATAATATCGACTTTGTCCAGTGTTGTCCACCTTTTGTTCAGCAGCACTGTTCAAAGAGGAAGTGTTGAGCAGACTGGCTTGGTTTGGACTGTAGCCATGAAAATAATCTGTAGATAACTCCTGAATGCCACTGTAGGACAGATAATGTTGCTGATCTTTAGGTGCAGCACAGATTCTTGCACTGTGATGAAAGGTGCTTTCATCACTGTACTGGTGCTGGTGGTGGTAGGTGTAAGTAGGCTGTGCAAACCTAACATCAGTGCTGGACAAGGATGGCTGCAGTTTGTTCACAGTTCCTGCGTTACCACTGTACCTTTCACCAGCTGAAGAAAAAGTGTGTTCTGAACTGAGATTGGATTTATAATTTGAGCTGCTGATCCTCCTGTCACATGGTCTGGAGGGCCGCCGCTGCTGCTCTGCAGTTTCCAAACTCCAGTCACTCCTGGGCTGAGGTCGGTTCAAGGCTGTAAAGTGCTGCGTGCTGGCACCCTCTGAGTACACAGGGCCATGGGCTTTCTCATGGCCCTTGGTAGCAGCAAAGCTGTCACTACGAAGAGGTGGAGGTGGGGGGGGAGGAGATGAAGACTTCTTCTTATCAGGAATATACCAGACAGGTCCGAAACTGGATCTTCCAGAGCTAGTGAGCTTGCCATCTGGGTGTTCCTCTGTTCTAGGACTTTTGTTATTCTCATATTGGATGGGAGCTGGCAAATACCCAGGTTTGTCCTCTGTTCCACTGCTGTCATTCAAAAACTGGCCAGACTTGCTTCCATGCTTAGCAGTCTCCCAGGGGCCCACTTTGTAAAGCATGTTCTCTGTCGAAGAAGTGTCTGCATTGGACAGAGTGTGGTCAGGAGTGCTAGAACTCGTGGAGAAAGACCCGTAGGCTGAATCCCGCTTACTTTGGCTCCCTAGATGATCAATGCTACTATTAGACCTTGCAGAAGAAAGTCTTCCATACTGGGCTACTGATGGAGTGTGGTCCCAGCTGTCCATACTTCCCAAAGAGCTGAATTGGTCAGAAGTGCGATATAGACTTGACTGATCCCATGAATTTGACAGGTCATGAGAAGAACAACTATTGAAGCAAACCAGAAAAAAAGTGTCAGAATAAATACACCACTCAAATGCCACAACATAATTGTAACCACCCATTTTAATAATATTGGTTAAGATCCATCTGCACAGCAGTTAAAGACAATCTAACAAAATTGAAAGTTTGAACACAAAGTCAGGGCTCCAACTTTATACTCTGCCACTGATTAAAAGCTTGAAACCGTAGTAACTAACTCAGCTTCCCTATGTGAGTTTGCCTGTAAGTAATATGTATTTATCTCCTTGAAGGCTCCCTTTTCCCTCTGTAAATTGTTGATTTTGCTGACTTTGCTTTTAGAAAAATTTAGTTTGAGCTCAATTAGCTCCCACTTTCCCAGGACAAACACCAACTTATTTTTCAGCTTATTTTGCAGGCACCCCGATTCTTCCAGCTATTAAATTCATGTACTTCCTCTCTTCCTCCCTGAAATATGACTCTAAACTTCTTCAGCCCATTATGTTATTGCCTTGTCATTAAGTTACTCCCATAAAGTTATATTACATTCTGCCTATTCATTTGATGTTTTAACTTTTAAGCAGAGATGCACTAAATACATTGTCTCAAATACCACCTGCACATGCACCTTATCAGTGTGGTTTCAAACCACTCTCAGGTTGTCACTCTTCCAACAGCGTTCAATTCCACCCAGTTCCACAACATTGGCAGGAAAACTTCAGGACGAGATGCCAAAGCAACATAAGCTCTGCATGGCCAAACAAACTTCTGACTTTCCTTTGAGAATCCTTACTGCCACCAGTTTTTCCCTACCACTCTTTCCTCTATAAAAACATAATCTTTGACACTATACTTTTTTCAGGTCTTTTGCCAAGGACACTATCCTGAAATCTTGCTGCTTTTATTACTTTCCTACCACATGAGTTTTGTTTTACTTTCTTTCATTTCTTTTCTCTCTCACAGCATCCACCTCCTGTCAATCCAACACATTGTTTCTGAGATGACAGTCTTTCCAATTATTCTCATCACATCTCCCTGTTTGAACTTCACTGGCAGCTCCTCCTGTTTTTATATACCAAATTCAAATTCTTGCCCTTGCATGCAAAGCCCCTTGGTAGAAATCCCAGAATTATTCCACTTCCCTGTAGCTATAATTATATGAAGCATCTATCAAATCCTGTGCTGTAAAGAGACCCATGAAAACTAGCAATGAAATTAGATTAGTCCACATAAAAAATAAAAAGACTGATATAGATCTTCTGTCAAAAATATTGCAAAGGTCAATTCAACAGTTCTTTGGAATTCGGTACTAACAGAATTGCTTTTCCCCCCCCTCTACTACTTTTAAACTTCTTTCTTTAGCCTTTTAAACTTCTTTTCTTATATAACATGGTCAAAAGCCATTTATATGAAATAAGAGAATATATGCTTTATGCTTATTTTCTAAAAGCATTTTATTAACAAGATACACTAGTGTGGTGTTGTATTTCCCCATTCCTTTCCTTATTAGACTGCCTGCCCTCTCCACATGGCTCCCCCCTTCCCCCGCCCCTTGTCCTAACCACTCCCTCGGGTTTCTCCCATTGGTTCTGTTACCCCAACTCCACCCTTGTACCGCCCCTATGCTCTGAGACCATTCGTCCGTGTGCTCTCTCTGCCCCCCTCTTCCCCAAGCTAGGAACTCCAGGCCATGTGCTCACCCTCTCTGGCTTTGGGAACCAGCACCTTACCATGTGAATAAACATCCTCTGAGGTGCCCATGCGGGGGGAGCCTTCTCTCCTCCTTTATCACCACCGTGTTGTGCAGCCGACAGCCGGCCGGGACAGCGCGGGCAGCCCAGAAGGGCTGCGGGAAGTGGAACAGCCGCTCTCCCCAAGATAGCCCCGCAGAGCTCTCCGGGAAGGCTGCGGCTTGCCTTACCAACGCGGGAACTGCACACCGCAACACACTAGCAATGGCCTCATCTTGCGGGGTTTTATGTTCTTTCATTTGTTTATTTTCAGCATTTAAAACATCTTGCTGAATCTTTAAAAATGTCTTAATTGTCATCTTAGGCTGGTACATGTAAAAAGTATCTTGGTCATTACTAGGATTTCTTTTGTCAAAAATAATGTAAGCCAGATACTACTAAGAATTGTTGATATTGCCACGCCCTTCAGCTCTAAGGAGATCATAGAAACATTAAGGTTGGAAAAGACCTTTAAGATCATAACGTCCAACCAGATACTTGGCATCAATTAAAAAAATGCCACTTGTGCAGGAAAGCCTCAATTTACAGGTCTCATGTAAACCTGCTGGTATCAAATGTGGAGCAGAGATCATCAGCATAAGAGGTCAAAGCCCTGCTAGAAAATGCTTAAGAGTGTGGGAAACAGAGGAGTAAAAACCTCCACAGGCACTAAGTTTAATTCACAGCCCTGGAAAGAGCTTGGGTTGATGCAATAATAAAAGGTATACAGACCTTAAGCAGAAGAATTATAAACGTATGTTTCTATAGTTCTAAGTAAGAATATGTATTGGGTGCTATGGTAGAGGGTTTTTAAGTATAGTGGTGTGATTTTGTAGTTTTAAGTTAAGAATTTAGATGTTATAATAGAAATATATGTGAGTACATGAGCTGGCAAATTACTGGTTGAAGAACAGACGCATTGCAGTAAAAAGTACCAAAGGTGATAGGTTATAAAGTTAAAACAAACTTTTGTGTTAATTGCTTATTGGACCAAAAAGTTATAAATTGCTATGTAACTCTGAAACTCGTGACTATCTTCATTATGGCAACTTGTTGCTAAACCTCATGACCTCTGAGACTGATGTCTTGTTTGTTATTTTAAGTAATAAATTGCAAATAACCATGATAGTCCCATCGCTTTAATAAGAACTTAACAAGAAACTGACAAAGGGAAACCCAGCAGAAGCAGCAAACACTTTAAAGGAAGGACAGGAAGGTTTCTCATGGCATGTTACTGCAAAGCATGGCCTCCTGTGGTCCTAAACTGCAAGGCAATCCTCCTCTGAACCCTGCCATGAAAGAGAGTCCAAAAGCCAGTTCCCTGCCTGAGCCTGGCTGGCATCCCAGGATATCCTTCTCTCAATGGCTTTTTCAGAGCAGATTCATAAAAGCACCTACACTGCTGGTCAAACTTTGGCAGGTGAAGTCCAGGAATAATCTACAAACACCATCCCTTGGCCACATTGGCCAGTAAGCACCCCTCCCAACCCTGCGGCATGAGCTTCTGCTCCTGGGCCCTTACAGAAATGATGTCATCTCAGCAACTGCATGGGATTACAAATCAGATGCACCTGACCCTAACTGCCCCAAAACCTCAGTGTAGGTAGCCTTCTCAAAGCACACTTGTCCCACAGCCACACCTGTTAAGACCAGAATGAAGTAGAAGTTGTTGGGTCCATTTCCACAACCAGGGGCACAGAAAAAAACCCAAAGGCTCCTCTGTTATAGTATATCCTACTGCAAGAAAATGCAGGGTTTAAACTTTCAGCAACTTAAGATAGTTCACTTACACACCTCCCAAAATAGTGCACTCAGCCTTAGTTTAGGATGGGCTAGGAAAAAAGTCTGCACCGTGTTGTTAAGGTGAGACTTCTGTGAAAAAGACAGAAGACTCACAGAGGGAAATGAAGGCACCAAAAGCTTTACAAGTTCTAGCTCTCTAGCCTCGATGAGAGGCATCTAGACCTAGCCTAGTGCTCCCAAGATAGCTTACAGTTTTCACATTAAAGTCACATGATACAAAACCCATACATACAGTGCTGGATGTGGAGGGCTGGGTTCCAGGACCACCCTCTCTCCTATATACTGGTACAGCCTCTTCTGGTCTGTCTTCCTCTAGCTTCATCCACCTTCTCAAAGGTTCAAATTCATCAGGCTGGCAAAAACAAAGCCCCGCCAAAACCAACCAACCAAAAAAACCCTAAAGCAAATCAAACTGCCCATACCTTAACCTAGCAGTAGGTAGTACCGAGTCTTCATGGGGCTGTTTTGGCCAGCTGTGCCCCATAAAAAGTTCCGTCTTCCACCCCTCGCCCCCCTCCCCCCTCCGCCAATGAACTCTGCATGTTTTACAAGTGATTTAGTGAATTTTCACACTCACAGAGAGAATGCAGGTAGGCACATTCAGAAGATATTTTAAGCTTTTAATACCAATCTCAGATGCTTAGCTCAGGGAAGGACACAGAATTCCAGAAATAGCCCAGGGATGGGATGCTTGGGCTAGAAATACCCTCTCCTCAGGCTATTTCCATTATCTCCTTGCATACTGCTGTTTTCAGCTACTGACTGCTGTTCTTTCCCATCAGCTGAGCTTCTTGTGAAATGTACTTGTAAAGTGGGGAATCCCTGAGGCTGCTCAACTCTTTTTTCAGATCAGCAAGCCCAAAGAACCCCACTCTGCAACTGAGATCCCCAAAATCCCAAAATCCTTGGGCTGCCACTATAGGAATGCTGGGCCCCCTCCAGCAGTGGCATTCTAAAAGCAGCTCTGCCACTGAAAATGTCTTGGACAACAGACACCAGGGCTGACAAATCTCCCAAATACATCAGCTATCAAGTGGGCAGCACAGGTAGCCAAGGGGTTCAGGGATAGCAGTGACCTGGGAACTGTAGTATTAGACTGTGCTAAGGCCACTAAATCTTTCAGCAGCATCTCAGAAAGAATCTGTAGTTTTTATTAATATTAGTGTCTGCCAGCGGTTGCGGCTATTTTTGATATGTGAGGGGAGGGGATTGCTCTATTCCCATCCTCATCTTCCTTTACACCCACAATTTCCTGACCAAATCTCATTTCAAACTGGCATTGAACCAATTTTTTTTTTCCTTTTCTGAGTATTGGGACACACCCAGGTCCTATTAAAAACACACCTTGAGACATCTTGTAGTATTTTACTTTCACAAGGTACAAGGACAACCACCAGGAAGAGCAGGAAGCATATAATGATTTACAGCTTAGTGTAGAAGACTCATTAATAGTAGAAATACTCTTTAGCTATAGCATTGCAATTAGGAACTCTTTGGAAGCTTTTAGAAATTTCTGAATTTTGTTTCTATGTACTGTCTTAAAATCTATAAATCTAAATCAAGTCATCTACATGATATTTAAATACAGACTTTTAATCAGTGTAAAACAGCAGAAATTGTAATTAAAGAGTTTCTAAAACTTCTACTAATGAAGTATTACAAAAAACATTTTAAAAAAACCCTTTCTGCCTAATGTCAACTTTATTCAAGGGCAGATAGCAACTTAGTTTAAAAACAGTAGGGAGTTCCCAAAGAAAACAATGTAAAAACAACTGTAAAAATTAGATGAAAAATAAAATAAAATACTAAAGTATTAATGTTCTTTTGTTTTGACTACCACAAAACATTAACCTCAAGAAGTAATGATGGAGAATGTACAACACTAAGTGCAGAAAACCAAAGTCTACTTCCCAAACCGGGATTGCACACCAGACTCATGTTCTTTAATGCTCAGTGTAACTATGGCCCAATGGGAACTGAGAAGGAAAAAGAACCAAAAGACAAAAAAAAATAACACCCCCTTCCCCCCCCAAAAAAACCCCAAGAACCAAGAAAACCTTTCATGAAAATGATAAAGAAGGTCACCTAGGAGCAGGAAACAAACAAGAACCTGTAACCAGACACAAACAGGTGTTACCTAAAGGTTTAGAGTTTCAGACCTAAAACTGCCTGTGTGTCAGTCTTTCTCCATTAGTGTTGAACATGACCTAACAAATATTAAGGTGCTTTAAACAGCGACTGAAAAATCATTGGTCTTATTACCTCTCTAGACAAGCAAGATCACAGATGTAGGAAGGATTACAGAAAGACAGTTTAACTAATGAAACCAGTAATACCTTAAAAGACAACAGTAAAGCATTCTGCAACTTTTCTTTAGAAAAAGCCTTTTTCATTGTCTGAAACAGTATTTTTCAATTTTTTTCCCCTTCCTATTTCACTTTACAAACGTACATTTTGATGGTTACTTTGCCTTAGGATTTTACCAGTGGACATTGAAAGGAAATGCAGAGCAAGAAGCATAACCTTGTGACTGCCTTTAAAGCTAGTTTCTTACCTTTCAGTCATGCACATATCACAAACTGTTTCAGAAATCCACTCATCCGTATGTCAAACTTCCCAAACTCCCCTTTCATGCAGTGAAAGGACAGGCAACTCTAAAGAGGTGTGATACCACGATTCTGCACTGGTTTTTAAAAAAGCCCCACTCAACAACATGACCTCTGTTATTTTTGCCTCACTGTTAGAGCTGAGCGTGTGTAACTTAAGCAGACTCACCTTGCATGATAGCGCGAGTGCCAGGAGGCGCAGGCATTAGACGAGGGAAGGTGTGACGTGGCTGCCTCGGGTTGACTTTCGGTAAATTTGGTTGCGTGCCAGGAGTGCGGCCTGCAGGCTAGGTCATTCCTTCTGAAAACAACAGAGGCAGAGGGTGCTAGTTTAATGCAAACAGTTCAATAAGGTGATACACGGCAAAGTATCTACCAGGGCAGCAGTAAAAAGTTTCACTGATAGGACAGAGGCATAACGACTTCAAATGACAGCAAAACTTTCTATATGCATGCCAGTTTTGAAAAGACATCACCATTTCTTTAAAATGCTTCAGATGCAGTGAAATGCCAATATTTTTGTAGTATTTTTTTATGGGTGGTGAGATGGGTGTTTTTTACAAGGAACAGAGACTGATAAATTTTAAGTACTTGACACATATCCAGAGCTTTAATAGTTAAAGCTAATACTGAGACTTAGGACTCTTTTACAACTTGACAACAGTAGGGCTTTGGTAAGATTTTACTGTAGGTAGGTACATATGGGAAGAGCTAGGAAGAAAAGAGTTAATGACAGGAAGGATTAAAGCCATGTACATTATTCCATATAAGCTAGTAATAGTGATACAAGCCATCATATTAACTCCAAGCAAGTTCTGCTTCAACTCTTGAAATTTTTGGCACCCCAGAAATATAGGGAGGTTTTGTTTGTTTTGGTGTTTTCTGGGTTTGTTTTTTAAAGAATACATCTCAGCGAATCATGCAAGTACCCAAATATCTACTTTCAAATCACCTCCGTATGTTCCTGGTCATGTAACTGAAGAGATCCCTTCTAAGAAGTACAACAGTAAACTGTTGTTAAAGCTTTGCACCTTAAAAACTGTTTTGCAAAATTGCTCCATACTATTCTACCCCCTTCCTTCTGCTCAGGAATTAGTAACTACAGCTTGCGCTGCCTTCCAAGGACTTGCTGTTTGTTACACCTCTCAGTGCATTCTTTTTTCCCTAAGGTTAAATAAACCTTCTGGGTGGAATTCAGCTACTTCTGTTTTAGTGAGCAGATGTCAAGTACAGGCCATTTGTATAGACCAGTCACATGGGAATGAAGCAGGACCTTCTTTGAAGGTAATTCATCCTGCCCTTGGACAACCACTGCATTTAGAGACCAAAACTAAAGCCAGCATCTTCAAAACGAGTCAACTGAGTACATGGCTTTTCACAGTACATTCAGGAGGATCTGAAGAAATCAGTGATGAATTGCTTTTTCAAACTCTGCATGCAGGATTAGAAAAGGAGAATAACAATTCTACAGGGAAACTGTAATTTCACTACAAAGTGCAGCATCATTACTGTCACTAAAAAAAGAAGTAATTGTTTCCATAAACAAAACCCTACTCTTCCCAGCATGACAAAAGAGAAAACGGTTAAGCACAGCATCTCTAGTTGTTCGTTCTTGGTAGGACATGACATTCTGAGAGTGGAGGAGCCCCAGTACTCTTAGTGCAAACAAGTGCAAAAGATTCTGCTCAGCCATGTGATGACGTGCTCCAGACAGTCCTTGCTAGCTCCAGGCCTCTGTGCAGGTATGGAAAAAATTATCATTCCACTGTTCAGTTGCACAGAACATCAGATGTCTTTTTCCCCACTGCTCAGCTTTAACAGTACTGACACCAACTCAGCAAACCATGAATACCTGTTAAGGCAAATTCAATAGACCTCCTAGGCATCAATTCAGCTAAAAAGGTTTATCTTTTATGAGACAATTACTTTTCTATGATGTACCACTAAGGAAACACAAGACTAGGAAACTAGCACAATACAGGCAGCGTTTGGAGCATAAGGAAAAGAAGGTTGGGAAGAGGGCTTCTGCAACAGTTTGGGCTTGACAAATGGTAGGAGTCCAGTCACTGGGAAGAAACAGAAGGGATGCACATGTAAAGTCAGTACTGTACCTCATGGAACTTCTCAAGATCTTCATAAGATAGGTCCTCGCTACATTAATATCATTTTCAGTCGGCATTTTCTGTGCTACAATATCCACCACCACTTTCATCTTCCTGAGCAGCCAAGCAAGGGGAGGAACAGACTGGACTGAGTTGTGGCATAAGGCAAGTCAAGTGGACAAGAATTTACAAGTTCTGTTCGATTTTCTGTATTTGTGGACACAGTATTTTTGAGAGGTTCTCTTTTTTTGACATAATAGTCTGAACAACCTAAAAATACTGGTGGGATACCTAGAAGGTGGAATCACATAGATACCTGCTTTTGTGGGGATGTTCACAACATGACTAAAAATGAATTCACCATGCATAGTCAACAATACTTTCTGATAGTAATTATAATTAAATGGTGAGAATATGTCCTGCACTTCAAGAAACAATTTTTTCTAAAAAGTGGACTGCAACATAAATATTGATTCCAAAACTCAGCAAATGGATAGAAGGACTAGAAAGAAAAGATTAAAAGATTCAAAACAGGAATATTTTGCAGGCAAGTAAAGAAGCTGGAAGCTGAGCAGCATTTATATTCTAATGTAATACCTCTGTATTATTTCTGAGTGACACAATGAGATCATCTGAACCTACAACCCAGAAAACCTCCAGCATTAATGGAAGCATTATTAAAAGCATTTCACTGAAAGTGTCTTTCTACCATTGCTTTTACAGAAGCTGCTGGAACGAAAATGTAGATAAGCATAGAAGATAGGTTACAAAGGAAAAAAGATAAAAGGTCAGCAGATACAACAACAGAAGCATGTATTTCCCCAGCACCACCTTCTCCAACAGAGATTGTCTCATTCTTATCTACCAAATAGCATCTCTGTTGTAACCCTGCCATACAGGCTTTTGCATTTGAAGTAACCAAGGCTAAAAGGTGACAGGCAGTTCCAGGGACCTGCATCCAGGTGAAAAGCAATTGCTAGAACTTATTTCATAGAACCATAAAATAGTTCGGGTTGGAAGATCACTCATTAAAGATCACTCAGTTAAAACGCCCCTGCCATGAGCAGGGGCACCTTCCACTAGATCAGGGTGCTCACAGCCTCATCCAGGCTGGCTTTGACCATTCCCAGGGCTGGGGTATCCACAACTTCTCTGGGCAACCTGTTCCAGTGCCTCCCCACCCACACGGTAAAGAATTTCTTCTTAATACTAATTTGTCTGCTAATGTTTCATTCCAGCCCCCTGCTGAACGAGCGAAGGCCTGACTGCTGGCTCACACCTCAAGCCTGAGGCTGCACACCTTTCCCTGCAAGCAGCGGCAGCCACAGGGGACAGAGGCTGGATGTGCCACTTCTCTGAACCCAAACGGGCTGTTTATCCCTTTTAAAGGTTCTCTGCCCTTCTTTCTCGTCCTTATTTTTTCCCTGCCCCGCCCCCTGCCGGCTGCCGTGCGCAGGGAGGCCGCGGCTCCGGCCGCCACCGCCACTCCCGGACCGCCACCTCCCATCGCTAGGGTTATTCCTCATCCTAACGGAGCCTTCCTCAGGCCGGCAGCGCGGCGCGCTCTCCTAGGACCACGGAACGGCACACGGTAGCGTTTTTTCTCCTGGAGGCTGCAGCCCTGGGACCGCAGGATTGCGCTCCACATCAGCAGTAATCACCGACAGCCAGGGCTTCCCCGTCTAACCAGAAGTGGGCATGAGAGGCCAGCCCTTGCAAATGCAGTCTCCCACTGTTCATCTGTATCCACTGTGACAGGAAATAAATCGTGGAATCAAAAGAATGGTTTAGATTGGAAGAGACCTTGAAGATCATCTCATTCTAACCCTTCTGATGAAGGCAGGGACACCTTTCACTAGACCAGGTTGCTCAAGAGCACCACCCAACCTGGCTTGAATGCTTTTAGGGTATGGGCCATCTACAACGTCTCTGGGCAATCTGTTCCAGTGCCTCACCACCCTCAGAGCAAAGAATTTTTTCCTAACATCTAATCTAGACCTACCCTCTTTCAATTTGAAGCCATTCCCCCTTGTCCTGTCACTACATGCCCTTGAAAATAGTCTCTCTCCAGCTTCTTGTAGGCTCCCTTCAGGTCCTGGAAGACTGCAATGAGGTCACCCCAAAGCTTTCTCTTCTCCAGGCTGAACATTCTCTTCCCAGTTCTCTTAGCACTTTCACATAGGAGAGGTGCTCCAACCCGCTAATCATCTTGGTGGCCTCCTTTGGACTCACTCCAACAGGTCAATGTTCTTCCTGTGCTGGAGATGACAGAGCTGGATGCAGTACTCAAGGTGGAGTCTCACCCTAATAAAACCTGGGTTTAGACAAGAAATCCCAATTTTTCAAAAGTAAAAGGATGGATAATTCAGTGGTTTCAGTCAGAACTAAGCTGAATCTACAAAGACGGGAAAAAAACCCCAAAGCAGAAGCATCTGTTCTTTCTAACTCTTACTGTTGCACATTGTCAGCCCTAATTCTCTGAGTGAAAACTGTTGTAGTGATGATTTATATTAAAGATTCTTTAAAAAAATATATTCCCTCTTCAGTCACTTTAGTTTCTACAGAAAGCTGCAGACCACATTTCAAAGTACAAACACAAGAATTTGGGAACCAGTCAATGTAGTGATGCTGAACAGCAGCTATCAAAATAAAACTCTTCTCCCTCCATTCACCACAATACAACTCAAAAGCTTTTCAGCAGTGCTGCAAACCCTTTGTGTTGTTAAAAACTTTGCTTTTAAAATAGTCCAAGTTCATTTCTCCAAAGTTGCAGCAGGAGGTCTGAACTACTGGCAGTCATTTTAAACCCTGTCTATAACCTGAAATTTGGCCTAATCCCAGTGTAATTTGCTACAAGATATGCCAAGGATGCAAGGCTAAGGAAATGCAGAAAGGCTGCAGCCCTGAGATAAAATGGAAACCTGCACAAGCTTAAAGGTCAAATGCACAGTTCACTGGCATTCTCAAACAAGCAGCACGCTCGGGCACTGCACGTACTGCAAGGTACGGCTCACAAGGTGCCCTTAGATTGTTTCAAAGCCAAATAAACCAAACCGTGCTGCACTTGTTTGTCCTACAGAAAGAGACGACCAGTTACAAACACTGCTGCCCCATGCCAGCCATGCAAATCAGCTAGGAGGGGTTCAATTTTTGGAATGCCCTCAGCAAGCCACTCACACATTGTTTTTTTTACTCCATGTAGAAAAAATGTCAAGAATTTGTAGTGACAGCGCAGGTACCCTTGTTTGTCTGCTTTTAAATCCCAAACAGCTTCATAGTTCTCAGTTTTCTCACCTCCCCTCCTTTACAATAATAGTAAGCTAGACATACCAATACTTCACTAACAAATTTTTTTAGTAAATCTGTATATGCTGAGGAACAAAAGTCCTCCCAATCCATGGGGTTTTTTGCAGTTCACCAATCTTGTGTTCAGTAAAATAAAATACACTAGAAGACCAACATACTGTGTAATTAACTGGGTGTGCAAAAAGCCACTGTAAAGAAACTGCTAAATCATTTATTCAATGTGTTAAAAACATTTTTTGGATTTTGTTAGTCTTCTGAATCCTTGGCAGAAAAAAAAAAGGAGGCTGAAAACCGCCATGAGGCTGCAGTTACCCACAGGGGCCTCAAATAAAAAGAAATTGACAATGTAACTGCTTTTCATTCCAGAAGCTGTTATATGTATTTGTCCCTGCAGATTTGAAGAACTCTCCCAACTGTGGGAGCTCATGATTAGAACTGTATAATTTTTCTAAAAAGAAGAAAAAAAAGTTTTTTTAATGAGCACTTGATTTGGTCTTTCTTCTTGCCCTCCCTTTAAGCAGACAAACAACATTCCTTTCTACAGAACACCAAAGGAGTTATCATCCTATACAGACAAAGATATTCGGTATTATCTCTCTCAGACAACTATATTAATGGAATTCAAATTACTTCATGCTATGTTAGTCACCACTGGCAGATCTATCTGCCACGGAAATATGGGAATGAAGTATCTAAAATCTGACAAAAAGCTATAGTCTGGCAGCAAAACTATATAAGGAATGTGAACAGTTTCTTGCGCCATTCTCAGTAAGTAAATACATGCAAGAGTGATCCTAATTTAGACTAAAACAGTTGTTATCAATTCCATAAAAAAGCTTTTGATTAAGTCCAATACAATTCCCTGCTCCTTTCCCCTTGCCATTTTCAGTGTTGTCCTGTCTCCTGATATAGAGGTACATCTATATCTTTGGATGTAACAGCAAACCAAGCGAGGACAAAGCATCCAAAACTTGAGGTGGAATACTTTTTCTGAACATGGTTAGTCTCCCTCTTTATTTCTTCTTCATTTATTTAAAAATAAAGGAAAGAGGGTGGTGCGTATGTGTGAAAGAATATGAGAAGGAAGAAAAACACAGAAAGCCCCTCTGAAAATTTCCATGCAAAAATTGTATGTTAAAGGATTGCCCAAATTAAAAAGTCTTCCAGAATATATTTTGAAGTAAACCTTCACTGTCACTCATATCCATTCGATACAACAAAAAGTTATACATACATACACACATGCACATATCTCTCAATATAGATATATGTGTAGATACATACATATATTATAGATAGATGTATAGATATATACATATATACAAAGTGGCTTTTTAGGCTTTTCTAGTTCCAAAACATGCCCACAATTTCTCTGACCAGGCTGATGGTTTTGCACTCCAGCCACTGTTTTTTTGGTCTTCCCAATATACCCAAGCACTGCTAAAATCTTGCAGTCCCACAATCCACTTACAAATTCACCTCTCTGCTGCTTTCTAGAGCATCACAGCCTCAGCCACTTCCTTTCCTTTCTGTTAAGCCTGTCCTACTGCCTTTTTCTCAGATTCAGTCTTAGATGCCCCAAGTTCCTACTGTCCTGTGGCTAGACAGCAGCAACTTAAATACTTTTTCTAAAGTACTCTCTGTGCCAGCATTCAGACTGTCCATCCAGGAGAGCCTTAAATGTCCTTTAACGTAAGGACAGTAGATACAGTGACTACATAAACCCCTCCAAAAAGCCAAAAAATGGGGCCTTCCCAGGTGAGGCAGAAACATTCAGGACTTGAAATTTTAACTGTAGAGATATAACACCCTCACTTTATATATTAGAGAGATTAAACTTAAGATGTGTAAAATGTCTTTTCCTGGTGAGCAATAAACCCAAAAAACTACTGGTAAATATCATCATGGCAAGTACTTAGAGACCATGCCTTTTACCTTTGCAGATCTGTACTGAGCTTTATAAAATCAACACAAACCATGTCCTCCCCTTTCTTTCAGGGTCCCTCCCTGAATACAAAAAATGCCTGAATGGAACTCTGTTTCAGATTAAGCCAAATCCTGCCTGGATTTACATCTGGCTTGTTCACAAAAGGAATAGTGAAATCAAATGCACTGCAGGAACATTTAATAAAATATTTAATTAAGTAAATACTTAGAACAATACTGCCGATCGCCATTACAAACAATACAGTTCTTTTCATCCAAAAAACCCCATTGGAGTAAGAAGCAGAACCAACTCAACAGGCCCACATAAAGATTTTTTTGCTCATCTATTTAAGAGCTTGCACTTGTTAAGTACTCAAGTATTGCTTCTCAGCCTATTCTCACAACACTTGGAATTCTCAGGTTATCTTCCATATAAATAGTGGTCACATCACATAGCATCCAGGACCCGTTTACTCCAGCTTAGCCATAACTAAGACAAAAGATGAGTGTAATACTGTAAAAAATTACAGTACTTTCCACATTAATAAATAACTGAATAAGCTTTTCATGTAGAAATTTTCCCTTGAGGCATCTTGGTCTCGGACTATAGAGATTTGAAAGAAAAAACTGCTCCACAAGAAAAAAGATGAAGAAAGAAAAAAAAAAAAAAGAAGAAAAAAAAAGGAAAAAAAAGAAAAGAGATAAAAAGAAAACTGCCTCTTCTGAGGAGCCCCTTCTGGATTACACATACAAGTGCATGTAAAAATTTATACTCTTCCACTTAACTGAGGTAGCTGAGCAACTGTAAATCACTCTGTGATATATGGCACGGTTTGTAAAAAGGATTTTTATTGTCATAAAAACTATTTTCAGATTAAAACAGACCTTAGAGTTTTGGCACGTTACAGAGCTCATAATTTGGGCAGGAAATCTCAGCTGCCTTAACGTGTTGGAAGCCCAAGGCGTAAGGTAGTTACAGTTGCACAATCATCCAAGGTAACCTCTCCCTCCTTACCTCCCAGGGCAGCTCAAGTTTCAGGTGAAGTTAATTGTTAGTTCCAAGTTATATCCCATTCTTAATCTCCAACTGATGACTGCAGCCATAACAGCATTATAACAAGCAGCAGGACAGTTTGAAACACTTATGCATCCATCTACCATTTCTCCATTGGCAAAGGGCAGATATTTTCCTGCAACTTCTTGGAGCATGAGCTACTCTCCTCCTATGCCTGTACTAATTCAGGCAACATCTTTCCAAAATTTTTTGTAGAGACTCTTAATGGAAGTAGAAAGACTCTGCATGGGCAGGTATAATGCTGTCTCTGAGAGCTCCACCTCCCACCTGTGGGTGGGAGCCTGACCCTGAGAAATGCCAGCCACCACCCTCCATCCCTAGGGGGAAGATGGGGGCTGTAGCGAGGCAAGTGCAAGAAGCTGGATCCTCTGCTGAGGCTGGTTCTATGTCCTGCTTCATCTTCTGACATTGCATTCTGCGAGAAACAGAGCTGCTTCCCGTGATTTGGATACACTGGGAAAAAGTACAAGCCCTTATTTTGAGCAGATATATGGCAGCCCTAAAACACAATCACTTAGAGCCAGAAGTTTAAAAATGACCAGACAACTCTCATTTCTGGGATTCCTGGAGCAGCACTGGTTTTGCTTGGGGAATTAGGTTTTTAGGCTTATTTTACAGAAGCTGAATGTACCAAGATATGCATCCAATTTAACATCATTAGACTTGAAAGCTGGGTTCAGTCACTTAACAGCAAAATAAAAGCTATTTTCCAAGCAAAATTGAAAACAGGATCACTTCACAGCAATAACAAAAATCTTTCTTTTCTTCCAGCCCAGCTCACACCACCCCTTCAGATCTCAATCTTTAGTCACCCTAATTATCACCAAGAGTACGTTTTACAAGAGAGTAAATCTGGCAAAAATAAAATAATAAATGCCCACAGGTTGAAACATGTGCTTAGATACACAGAAATCAAATCAGAAACTATCTAAATTTTCCAAGACCAGATCAGTTACAATGGATGACAAAATACAGGAAAAAATGCTCTAGTTAATATTCATAAATAGTTACTCCTGCTGCCAAAGTTTGTTTGTTAAAAAAGCTGCAGGAACTATCAGCATCCCTCTGAAATGAGCAAGTAGTTTAATAACTGAATTCACCCATGCATTCTTCCTGCATAAACCAAGGTGTCTATCTATGGGCAATCTCACAACAGATCACACAGATACTATGACTACATTCACATGCAAATTGTGCCTACATCACTATTACTGAACTTGGAGCAGTGAATATGGCTCCATCTAACAGTGAGTACTCAGCTGTTTGCATTATATGTGCTACATTTAGTCTTCTTCAGATGGGAAACAAAATTGGGTTTCAACACTCCTCCTAGGGTGGAACAGAGCTCCACACAGGGAAGTCTAAACAACCTCAAGGAATAGAAAAGGTATCTTCATATAGAAAAAAATCACTGAGACACACTGAAACCACATATGAGCTCCAAGTGACCAATCGAAGTTCAGTGAAGTCAGCAGAAATGTGTGAGGGGTTTTATGTGCTAGTGCTCTGTTATGTATTATTATGCATTATTATAAACCAACAGTAACCTGCAGATGTTGATCCTAACTCTTCTGGGATCCTTCCCCACAAATACAGTGGGCAGATCCTACCTGAGCAGCTCTGTAGTGTGAGAAGGTCTATTAGCCTCACTAGATTAAGGATTTCTCTAATGGAGCTGGCTGGCCTGTCTGGTCACCACTAAGAAGATAGAGACAGAAACACATCTGAGCCCACGCTGCTCCAGCACCCCACCTTCACAGCATATGTTCTTGAAAAGCAGGAAGCACTGACTGCCTGGCAGTGACAAAAAAAAAACAACCTGAATTAATCATTTAACACTCACTCCTCCATCCCCAAACTGTGTAAGACAAGTGTATTTAAAAGACTAGGGGTTCCCCCCCCACCTTTGCTCAGTACTTCATATTCTTCTCCTTCTCAAGGAGAAATCCCACAACCCTTTCTTTAGATTTATTGTGAGGAACAAACAATTTTGATCTCACATTTATCAACATACTCATTTCCTCTTGCACCGTTCCATAAAAATCCTCTTCCACCCTTGTGTAAGCTCTGCACATGTTGATAAACAGCTCTCAGCCTGGGAAACTTTTTCCACTGAATTTTCGTTTCACACCACTAAAAGCTCAAGACTTAAAAACTCTCAGGCCTTGACACTTGGGAGTTTTACTAAGAGTGACTCTGCCACTCCATTTGTCTCCATCCCATACTGGGATGAAGAGAACAGCCCAAGAAAACTGTTTGCAGACCTCTTAGAAAGTAGCGACTGCAAACCACCCCAGTGCATGGCCCAGCCGGGGATGAGTGGTTTTGCTCAGCAAGGCAAAGCACACTGAAGCCAGGTCTGCCTGAGAAATGGGAGGCAAATTTGAAAGCAAACAACGAAATAGTCTTTTCAAAGTCACCTCCCCTCTTCCACACCTGCCGACTCCACTTCAACAATCCTATAATGAAATTGTAATCGGATGCATTTGAGACAACAATGCATAGCTTTTTTATCCCCCTCATCCAACAAGCAACAAAAGACACAAAAGAGAAGCCAAGAGAAAGGCACCCTGAGCACCGGCTCATCCCAACAATGGAATGACGGGGTGAGGAGCTGCCGCAGCTCATGAGTGTCCTACCTCCTGGCCAGCCTGGCAGGAGCTTCCCCACCCTGGCACAGCCTTAGGTACCTATCCAGGCTCCTCCCTCAGGGACCAGGCAGAGCTCCCGGCTGGCGGACCAGCCACTCGTCATGGAGCGGGACCGGTCCAAGGGCGAAGCGATGGGGCCGAGGCGGCACCGGGCGGTGTTGGTGGCATCCTCCTGGGTTCTGTCCCCGGCAGACGCGGGCGATGCCGACGGAGCAGAGCATGGGACTCCTCAGCCCTCTGCCACCGGCTGTCCTGTGCTAATCTGCGGCCGCCACAGCTTAGGGATATAATTAGACGCACAAAGGAGCCTTGTTAGCGCTCCCCGCTAAGAGGCCGGAGCCCTTTAGATTAGTCAGACCCGCGACTCTGCCGCTGAACGCTGCTGCGGAGCTCGGCGGGAAAAAGCTGAGCAAAGCCCAAAAAATGAAACCAGAGGACTGTCCCTGACGGAGGAGGAAGGAGGGGGAGTTGTAGTTTTCGTTTGAAGTGGTGTTTGACATGGCGCATGGAAAATGCACTGAGATTATGCTGCTGAACTGTTTCTGTTTGTTTATCTGTTCTATCCTTTTCAAACCTTCTAAGCAAATACATGAGCGAGTGAATAGACGGGTCTGGGGCACGGCATTGTAAAGAAGTTAATGTCACCTATGAGATGAAAAAGCTAAAAGATAATATCTTAAGAGCTGATGGACCATCAATGGTAGTGGAGAGTTACAGATGTTTTTCCTACGCGTGAAAAACAACCAGATAGTCTTCTCAGGGAGCAGCTTCCCCTAAAAGAGAGGCAGCCTGTTATATCCTTAGAAATAAACCACCTCAGTATGCAGGCACTGGAAATCATCACCTACAGAAAAAAGTGTCAGGTACATCCTTTCATCCGCCAGGGAGACTGATGTTACAAGTTCTGGGGAGTTCTTTCAAAGGACAGTTTATTTTAAAAATCTTCTGAAAAAATAAGCTTTATTCCATAGTCACACAATTAATCCCCTTCTGCTAGCTAGATTTGCACATGTAAGCCTGCCATGGTTGCTGACCATCACCATACCTGAGGATATAAAGGATACAGTAACAGGCTGCACAGAGTTTCTTTGGGGGAAATGAAGAAGATTAATTATGCTGTACCCTTAAGGATCAGCATAGCAGAATGAAGATAAATTTTCTTCTTACACACTGGCCTATGTGCCACGATCATGTTTTCCTTAGGTTCACTGACCCATCACACTAAACAACAACTATACATTTTTATTGGTTCTGTTCTGTAACAGCAGACTGTACCACAGCATCCTTACCAACCAAGTGACCCCCATCCTCCATGTGTAAAAATGAACAGCTTTCACAGGTCAAAGCAGGATGCATTTATAGTTGTAAAGGAAAAGCTGGAAGTACCATGGATTTACAGAAATCCTCAAACTTCAGGAAGGCAGTTAGCTAAAGGGCAAGAAGTGGTCTTATTTTATACAAGCATACATATTTGGATTTTAATAAGAAATCCAGTTAAGAGAACATATGACAATTACAAAGAAGTCCAATTGCTCAGCTGTGTGACCCTGCTGGAAAGTTAGATAGTGTCTGGCTAAAACTTTCTCAGCCAGACTGATATATTCTACTAAAAACAACTGCACTTCATATAAAGGCGAGAGTATAGATTACTCACAGATGGTAAAGCTAATGTAATGAGAGTTTTTTGGAAGTAGCCTTCAATAAAGGTAAGCTAAACCTAGCATGATGCCTTGCTTATTAGCATTAACACCCATCCTTGTGTGTGCATGTGCATAGTCAGTCTAGAGAAAGGCAGACTTTGATTAATGGCTTGCTTTTCTACAATGTTTCCGAAAGAGTCTAAAAAGCACGGAGTTACTGCTGTGTGAATGAGGATGCAAAGTCAACCTGAAAAATATTATTCTTGGTGACTTATTTGGCAAAACAGAGAAGTGAAACTCAAGTGGGACAAAAAGAACTTTTTTCCTGAATTTCCAGCAGCAAGTCCATCCTCACTCTACATAACAGAAAAATAAATTGCATAGAGTAGATACTATTGAATCTGCTGTCTAAAAAAATTATGAGAATTACGTTGATACAGTGGTAAGAGACAAGGAAAATTATGTATTTTCTTAATTTTAAAGAAAATGAAAACCTGAGTGTCAAAAAACAGTTGACTAATAGGATTTTTAATTTGCTTTAAAAAGCCTCTTTTCAGTCTTAATCTGCCATCAGATACTGCTGAGCTGTCCTGCTAGACTGCAGCCAAAACAGCAAACAAGCTCATCTTACCGTCACTACAAAGACTGCTGGGCATGGCAGTACATTTGCTGGAAAACAGCTATAAACAGTCACATAATTGCTATGAAAGCTCTCCCAGAAAACTAGTGGAAATTTTAAAAATACCCCTGAAAGAACTAGGATTATTACAGTGCTTTTGTGACATATAGGATCCAAAGATGAATGAAGGGGGGTGATCAGACAAATGCCATGCACAAGAATTCAGCCCACAGAAGAATGAGACTTTTCAGTCAAGGGCCAACACCCCTCTCATTCAAGGCCTTATCTCAAGTGTAAACCTGCCTCTCTGAGAGAGTACAGGTAAGTAAACAACCTGGAATCATTACTCCAGTTGCTGTTGGGTTACAGTATAGAAGGAAAAGGAGCCTACATCCAACATCACACACTAGGTATTAATGCAGATATGCTAAGAAAGCTATGACACTGGATGCACAATCCCAATAGTATCAAGTCTATGTAGTACCAAACAACTGTTCATCAGTAACTGCTATTGAAAGAGGAAACTGTATGACCCTAGTTCAAAGAAAACCCCTGCTCATCACAATCTAAGCTTCCAGAGGGCTTTACCTCCTTACTGAAAATTAAAACATCAGCTAAAAACTTTGTATTAAAAAACAGAATAGGTCAAGAGTTAACCCCCCACCTTTCTCCTTTCCCACCCCCAGAATGAGAAAACACAAGATTTGGGGTGAAAAACTTTCAAGCTTTCACCAAGAACACACATATCAGTTTCACTTCAAAAGTTTCCCAAATCCTTTATTTTTCATTCATTTTAATAGCCAAAGTTGTGGGAAGTAACTTGCTCATCACCAAGAGTAGTGCCACAGCAAGAGCAGCATCTGCAATCAAGTCCGTTAATGAAGGCGCCCATCCCTGTCTCTCCTCCACCTGACTCTGGCTGCCAAGGCAGACTTCATTCCCCTGCAAGCCTCCCCCCCATCTCTCCACAGGCATATGGCTTTTCACCAAAAATACACCAAAAAAAGGGGTTAAAAACCTGAATGCTCAATACACCGGTCCCTTTGAAATCTTCTGGGAAGCACACTTGGGATGCTAGACTGACCTTCCTACATTATTGAAATATGTATTACCACATTTAATTTAGGAACGCTTATCCAACACAGACTGTTTTGTCCTAAGGCAGAAATTTCTAAATAATATACATATTTTTGAAATCCCTTAAGTAGTTTAAATGAAAGTAACAGCCGCAAGAGAGCGCTACCAGCAAAGGATTCAGTCACAGAGAGAAATAAGACTTTAAGCCATACAGAGCAATTAGAAATAAAGGTTGTGGTTAGGCAGTCTTATTTGCACATCTAAACGGAGTCCTCAGACATTTAATTGCTATAGCTGTGATCTTCAGAAGTCAGGAGATATTCTGGTTGTGTCCATTTTTGAGGGTGGAATTCCAGATAGAGCAATGAATCTTTCTCTTTGTTTCAAAAGGAGACTAGTCAGCAGCAGTTTTTGGATTTTATGCACCTTTAAAATGACCCATTCCAACTGAGACACCTGAAATTACCAGCTTTTCTGTTATCACCTTTTTTTTTTCTGAATCCTTGTAGCTGACTAAAACTCAATGCAACGAGTTAAAACAAAACTGTGGCTCTGCTGTTGTTTATGATCTCTATGCACTGAGTATCTGAATACCTTGTACTCCCCTCTTACTTATCTTTGCAAGAAAAGTGCCAACAAATCATAACAACAAAGTCAGCCTATTTTTCTGGAAGCAGCAAATGGAACTGCAGCACTTCTTTCCATGCAAAACAGAAGGAGTTCCTGTTTTTGCAATTTCAGCTTCTAGTATCTTATCATAAAAGGAAACGACTTCCATAAAGTACCCTTAAAAAAGAAGTGACCTAGAACTTAAAAACAATAAAATAAAAATATAAACATATGCTTAATTTATGGACTTCTATGGGAGGGAGAGGCCCTAAAAAAGAAAAGTAATAAAAGCAATCTATTAATATTCAGATATTCTTAGAATGGCAAATTGAACCAGTATTTTGACAGACAAGTTATTGACAGAATTGCATTATATGGGTATCTGTACAAAACCCTAAAATTTCAGCAAAGCAGCATATTCTACCTTAAATGCCCATTTTCATGTGCCAATATTCACACAAAGGTCTACACAATCGCCTTTTGCTTTGCTGTCAACCGTGGCAAGACCTATAAAGCCTATAACACTGCTCTTTGCTTTCTCCTCCCATGTATCAGGTAACCAGTTAAGTCTGATTAGTCTGACCTCCCATTTGCCAGTCATCCTGCACCTGAAAAATGGAGCAAACAGCACCACCACACTACAGCCAACAGTGCCTTTTTTAAAAGAAGCCATGCTGGAAGGAATATTGCCTTGTCACAGCATAGCAGCTCCTTTCCTATCCCATGTTGCATTTTACATAAATATGTTGCATTTTACATAAAAAGAAACTAAAGAGACCTGCAAAATGCTCCTCTTCCGTCTGTGAAAATAAATATATGCAAATAAATTATCAACCCTAGCGCCCTTAAAGACTTCAGTCATTAACTTGAAGAAATCAGGATTTCACCATCATAGTTTGCTCTGGTTTTCCTTGTTCCTCAGCCCAACTGTACAGGCTTGAGCAGGATGGAACAGCAATTTCATTTATAAATAAGATACGCACTGTCAACAAAGAGGTATTAATTTGTATGAGGTATAACATCATAAATCTTCCTGCCTTCTGAATTCACAATAGACTACCATGATAAAGCTCTCATATTCTGGAACTGTTCTTCCTTGCTCTGTCTTGAGGAACTAGACAGACATCTGGATGCCTGAGATAAAAGTGCTGCTCTTGGGATTTATGGTATATTATATAAGCTACATAAATACTTTTCCCTCATCCTTATTTTTCACATATTCCGCTACCTTTTGATGGCTAGATAGCATTAAACTCCTGATGTCATCCTCTTACCTCAGTTTTTACCATGATTTATCAGAATTCCTCAGAAGGATAACAGAACATTTTTTTAATGAGTATTTATCATTATGAAACATCTAAAATGCTTCACACATGGAATAAATTGGTTCTGGCAGGGTTTATTTTCAAATATCTTGGAGATTATCGTGCCATGTAAAGTGCTGAAGAAATTAACCTTTAAGGTAAAAACACTAAAGAAGCGTTATTCACCAGTAACACTGAAGAAAAACACAGCTTCTGACAGGGCTAATGCTAACGGCAGCAGTCAAAATACAGGGGGGATTTTAGGCTGTCTTACCATGGCTAAAGCGAAGGAGAAGGAAGCAGAGCAGCCTTCAGACACGTCCCCCCCTGCCATCTTTGCCCAGGATGGGCAGAGTGAACGCCAGAGCAGCACATGGCTGCCTGTGCCAGCCCAACACGCTGCCTTCAGCAAGAAGGAACTTGCCACATCCTTGGGGCACACAGCCACAGAAACCCTGGTGCTGCTTGTGGCCAGAAACAATGGGTGTGTTTTGCCTCCCAGCCACTCACCACAATAAGCTTACCCTTTGACAGCCATCCCAAATGAGTTGTGCTTCCTCAGAAACCACATTCCAAGTACTGGTCTTTCTACACAGGTGTGGTGTTTTCCCACACCGATTTCAGCTGTAATTTACCTAACCACGTTCAAGGTGACCCAAAAACAGGAGCGGGGAAAGGGAATTCCTCTTGTCTCAGGGCATTTCAGGAGACAGCCCAGCCCTACTTCGTCTGGTTCTTGGTTAAAACACTGTAGCCACGTGATGCAAATTACTGAGCCTCCACAAAGAACTATGCCACAAGCTGGTATGGTTCAGGTGTTATCTGACAAGGCACAGACATGAGCTCTGACATGACCTATGCCAAGCCAGTTACCATCCCCCACAGTGCTTTCTTGCCCATCAGATGCCACCCCCAGTTCAGCTGCCCACCTGCTGGCAAGGCTACTCCATGAGCCAGATCAAAGAACTGACTCTGATTTCAATTGCAACCCAGCAGAAGTTCCCCCAATCTTCAGCTTTTGTCATTCTGTCCTTCCTCTGCACTCAGCATGAAGCTGGACTAAAAGCACAAGGGCTGTATAACTCAGCAGTGTGGTAGCTGTGACTCTATGCCAGACTTTGTTTTGTCAGGTGATCCAGTATTATGCAGATTCAGTAGCAATGACCATAAAACACCCTGGGTTTCTTGTGCAAGAGATAAGATGCAAATTTCTTCAGTTATTCAGTAACTAAATCTGCAACACACTTGCATTCCTGCCCTTCTTTGAAGTGGTCACATTTCTGGAGTTAAGGGTTGGATTCAGAAATTATTTTAAAACTTCTTTATAATCTTTTCAAATTGGAAGGTGTTACATGTAGTTACTTGAGCAAGTAGAGCATAAAATCTCTACACTTAATATGGTAGTTACTTGATGCTGAAACATCTAAGAAGTGCCAAGTTCTCAAATTTGTCAATCATTTAATCTTCAGGATGTGAAATATGTAACCTAAAACAAAATTTCCACAAGGAGAAAACTGCAACACACTGAAATAGGAGTATTAGTCCTTCTCTCCTGAAATTGGACATGGGCATTTCAACGTCCTTGACTAGCGTTTAAAAACCCAATACTCTTAAGTGCTTAAAAGCAATCCCAAACAATTAATTATTTCAAAACATACACAACATACACAGAAGCATGCCTTCAACATGCAAGGATCATCTCTGACATAAAAAGATTATTTATTTTGTCTTTAGTGGATGGGTTTATAATTCTGTTTCAGTCAGGAGTCTGCAGATATCTACAGTATTATCAAACACATAAAAATGGTCTGTGTGTGTATGCAAAAGTATTACGTGAAATGATTTAAGTCTTTAGCCCTCCAAATTTTAGAAGGCTCACTTGTTTTCCTCTCTCACCCAAGGGGCTACACGTTAGAGTTTCCAACACCTACACTGAAATTCACAAGTGGAAAGCAGTTTTCAGAATAACTCCAGAATTAACTTGTAAAAAGCTATGGTTAGATCCTGTAAGCACTTGTATACTTTTTTTATCTTCAGTCATGTGAGTGCTCTTATTAAATTGGACGAGACTACTCATGCTCAAAATTAACCTTTTGGACAAGTGCATGCATGATTGAAGGAAAAAAAACACAACTAAAACCCAGTCATGACTCACAGGTTGCTACTGTTTGATGGATATTCCATTCCACAAAAAAGCCATGTTGCCCAATTTTGGTAATTAGTTAAAAAAACTGAAGAGCACTGCCACAAGTAACCTTTTCAATAAGCATATTCAAATTATAGAATATTCCTTTTACCTACACAGAAATGTCTATGGCATTCTTAGTAGCCCAAATATTGCCCTAACAGAGCTGACTTGGTAAAATATTGTGACATCTGTTGCAATTTTGGCTTTCTGTTATTTAAGCTTTACAGGGCAGATTTTTTAGATTTGCAAGGAAATAAATGATGAAAGTTGCCACAAAATGAAAACATATCAGTCATGACATGTATTTGAGAGAAGCCTGACAGCTGTATAAGACAAACATGCAAAATCACAAGACAACAATTTGCTCTTTGAAACCAGGGACAATACACCACCAACCGGAGGAACTAAAGCTTAGGATCACCTCAGGCGTCCGTGTGTCTGTCACTAACAGCATGTTACATACAAATCACTTTAATGCAACTAAGAAACAGGTGAGGTGGGCAGAAAACTAAGAAATAAAAGTGCTTTTTAGATGTACACCACACCAAAAAAGGCAGCTGGCATGGGAAACATCCAAACACCTCGGTGGTATTGCTAGGGTTACAGCAAAGGGAATGTGGATTCGCACCATTAATGTGTTGGGTTAAGTGACTGCGATGCAACCACAGAAAATGGTCCTCATCAGGGCTTTTCTAAGGTATAATTTGCTGAAAATATAAGATGGAAATGTGTGCTCCTCCTTTTGTCATGTCCATTCCCCTTCCATCAGTAGTGCAGGATCACACAGCTGAAGGATGAGGAGCACAGTGGAGGCCCAGCCAGCCTTGGGTTTGCTCATGGAGAAGGTGAAAGGCAGACCAGAGCAGGAGGGGCCCTCCACACGGGCTGGCCTACTCTGTGTGTCCCCACTGAGCATGTGTACAGAGTGATTTATTGGCAGATGCTCCATTAAACATTCCTTCATAGACAGATCCTGCTAGGCATTCCTTAAAGCACAGGACATCCGACCCAAGGTTCTCCTGAGCTAGGGCTGTAGGTGCTGTGCAGTTCATGTTTGTGCTTATCTGGTTCCCGCCACTCCACTGTGAGCCATGGTAGCTCACTGGCAGCAGCAAAGGAGAAAAAGAAGCACCCTAGCCCGGTCACATATCCTGAAACACGTGGCTTGCTCCCCTCTCCATCACCAGACCTTGCTGGGAGCAGTGTATGTGTCCATACCTGGCACACATTTACACCTGGCCATCCTGCTTAGAGCAAAAGAGGGGCCCACAGGAATGCACGGACCCACTTCTCAAGTGAATTTGCAAAGTGAGAGTTCAAAAGAGCCCAGCCCTTCCACCAACTGCAGTCACACAGAAATGTTCATGCCTTGAACCTGAAAGCTGTGTGCATCTCTTACAAATACCCACTCCCAAAGATCTGCACCAGCACATCCTGTTCCGTATCTGTCAGTTCCAAGAAACACAGGTAGCAAGGGGCCATCACACCTGCCCACTTCTTACAGCAATGGTACATGTATGCAGATACAGCTCTGGAAAGCCCTACTACAGTTTCCTACATATTTCCAAAGTCTGGTTGAAAATACAGGAAATTTTAAAAAAAGAATATTTTAAAAAATCTGTTCTTGGTCAGTTAAGGCCAAGGTCAATCTTCAGAAAGGAAGAATTATGGCTACTGGGTAACAAGAGAGAAACCACTGTTATTTGTTTTGCCGTAACAAACCCTGGTTCCAGAAACAATGAAGTCTAATTGAAAGACAAAATAGATTTCACTTGTACTCAATAGTGGTTCTCCACAAGTGCATTTGGTTTATTGAGCAATGCTTAACCATAACCATCGACAAAATAGTACACAAAATGTTTAAAAGTAGAAAAATACATGCAATTTTGCAGGTTGTTTCCTATACCATTTTAGTATTTATGAAACTAGAAGTATCAAGGCCAAACACAGGTAAGAGACAGAATTCACAGCCCCCATCTGTATCTCATAATTGTACAGAAAAAAAAATCCCTCAATTTTCCGAGTCATCTCACAAACTGATACTGCCAAATTTCACAGAGTATTTCTGCAGCCACAAGGAGCCATGAAGTACACAGCTAGATGCTCCACAGGTCATAAATAGGTAAGACTAGATCTCCTTGCTAAGTTACACAAAACCCACTACAAAAAGGTCATTGGTAGTGTTCAGCAGGTTTCCGCTCAGAATGTGACAAATTTCAGTGATCTCCCATCTGACCGTTGTAAATGACTGTCAAGATTTTTATTCACAGATTTCTGCTCAGGTCTCAGGTGTCTGAAACAGTACTGTACAATCCTGGAGCCCTCAAGACATTCATTAAAAATTCCTTCTGTGCTTTAATTAGGCATTGGCTGTCTTCACGAAGTGCCATGCAAATCAAGATAACCCTAACTTTCCATGTCTAGGTGTTTATAGAAGCATCATGGAAGTCACTTCCCTGGTTAGGATTTTGCGCAGTAATGCCAGTATTCATACTACACTTCTGATGACAAGTGTGTTTGCTCCCACTCTTTTCCTCTCCTTTAACAATGGACTTCCTCAGCACTGTAAAAAGAGCTTGCACTTTGGCAACATGAAGGCACAATACCAAAATGCTATAGAAAAGAAAAAAATCCAACAAGTCCCCGTGTACACAATGTGGCCAAACTCCAGAACTTTAAAGCTTATTCTCAGGCACTGACAGTGCCTGCAGAGTTGGCCAATAAATGAAGTCCAGCTTCTCATCACTGGCAGACCCTGTGGAAAAGGGGCTGCTCGTTCCCTCGCCCGCCCATTTCAACTGCTGCTAACAGACAACTTAAGCAGCCAAGAGGACAACCCATATAACTTCTTAGGGTGACTCTCAGAGGTTAAAATCTCACCCTGCCTTTAATAAATCACACATGAAAGCCTCACCTATGTGCCAATTTTTAACAGTTTAATGTGTCTCATGAATGCATAGTGAAAAATTACTCTTACTATGGATCTGTGATACATGCTTATGTCTAGCATATGCAAAGGAATGAAGATGGTAAGTAATAAGTAGAAAGGAATTTCAGTTAGAAGTATATGCAAAATAATTAAATTACACAGAATATGGCAATCACATCAACATCAACATTCAGTATCAACACTCAGACCAATTTCATTTGTATACAGATATGCATTCCGTTTTCAAACAAAAGATATTCACATGTAATTCCTGTAAGAAATGTCCTAAGCGCAGTTTGCTTTCCATTTTCCTAGGAAAGGAGTCTACACAAGAAATTACTCAGTACTACACTGAAGAACTAGCATGCAATTAAGATGTATTGTTTCTACAAATCCACTTGAGAAACTAACATGAAGCCTCCTGAGTCCTATTTTAATCCAGGACCAAAAGTACACTATGCTTGTTCAACCATCAATATATGTAAATGACTTAAACATCATGTTTGTTGTTGAGCCAGCTGCACAGTCCTGATTTGGTTTAAACCACAACTATGCAATGCTTCCAGAAAATACAGCAAAGTATGTATGCTGATAGACAACACATTTATGCTGAGTATTGGTACTGCAGGCACTTTTATTTAGAAACCAGTGTTATTTTCCCTGAGTCAAGCATCATATTCTTTAAAAATAGCAGGTAAATATAATTTTGTCGAGGCCAGCTACCACTGCAGAACAACATAAGCTCCTTAAAGAAACCTTTGTCACAGACACAAAATAATTGTTGTGAATGAAACACATTACTCTCACTAAAACATTTTCCCTTGGTCTTCGCTGGAGGTACGTTAGACTTCTGAACAGACAATAGCATGTCCTACTGTTTCCTACATACAGTTAGATCAATATAAGATCAGGCTGTGGCTCCAGTGCTTTGAGAAGAAATTTCACATGGATGCACTTCTCAGCAGTGACAAAATCTGATTTTTCTTGATTAATTATACTGACATTAATTGCAAGGAAGTTCTCTACTTTCCAGAATTTTGTTAATTAGTAATTTTTGCGTAACATAATAGATTTTTAAAGTTTGATTTTCACTTCTGGATCAGTCTACAAATAGATACTACAAATAACCCCAGGGAAAAATGTTTTCCACACAAAATCTAGATCCTGGCTATCCCACACTAACTCTCACAGATAGCAAGAACAACATGATTAAAACAAAGATTCTCTGAAGTTTAAGGACTGAGTTGAACTTCAAACCGTCTGTCAATTTTGTGCTTCAGATTATCACACTTGACGCCCACAGGGAATAAAATGTTAAACCAATGCTACAGACAGACATCACAGTGCTAGACAAAGGACACAGGGCAAGCAGACAAAAAGATGCTACGATTACTTACAGATCAATATTTCATCTTATGATTCAATGAAAGGGAACTGTGGGACTATCCCCAGTCTCCCCAGGGAACAGTAAGTGTGGGTCTGAAGACTGAAATAGTCTAAAAATGCTAAAACAGCCATTTCAAGATTGCTGTAATTGATTAAAGTGCAGACTACTTCTGAAAAAGTGGTGGGTATATGAAAGACATATACCCAGCTGAAACCCTACTTACTCAAGTAATTTTGTAGTCAGATCAGTTCCCTGATCCAATTCAATCCAGACCTGCAGGATTGCTAACACGAAGACTAAACAAGTGGTTTGCTTAAAGACACGGCTTTTTAAAGCACTCATAAAAATTCAGCTTAAGATTTAGGGTAAACAAAACAAACGTAATGCTTTTGTTCAAACCATAACTTCTGAAAGAAAGCATGCAACAAGGCTTTTACAAAAACCTGCATCATTTGAACTTCCAACAGGAAAAGAAAAGCTATTTCAGCACAGCGACAGCAGTGCATGAGAACAAGCTGGCCAAGAATAAAATGAGACTGGAAGTTAAAAGGTTTCTCACCGTCAAAGGACTGATGTCCTAAGGCAACTTTCCAAGAGAAAGAGCGAAGTTGAAAAACCACAGACAAAAGCCCCAGCTAGTTTCATTCAGTAAGTTTTATGAAATTTTATTTAATATTATGCAAGCTTGTCAATGACCCAAGGCCTAGTGCCTCTTTTGGGAGCTATGGAAGTTCTTAATCGATTTCAGACAAAAATGTTTTCTCTTAACAACAGCCACTGTTTCAGCCTCTTGGGTAGAACAGCTAGCTTGTTTTTGCCCATTGCACATATGCTAGGGAAGGAAAAAGGGGAGGGATGATAAAGAACTGATGAAAATCCATCAGTTTTGCACCAGAGTGCTAAAGGGCACACATAGCAATGGGGCTTTGCTGCCTGCAGAGAATGGCCACAAATCCCCAGCAGCAAATCAGCACTCGATTAGCTGTAGGAAAGTTCTCCAAAATCATATGCATGAAGTGAATCATAGAATCATCAAGACTGGAAGAGACCTTTAAAAGATCCAGTCCAACTGTCCACCCAGCACTACCATGGGAACCCCTAAACCACAATACCCAGCACCAGCTCCAGGCACCTCAAACACCTACAGGGATGGTGACTCTACCACCTCCCTGGGCAACCTATTCCAATGCCTGACCACCCTAACAGTGAAAAATTTTTTTCTAGTATCTAATCTGAATCTCCCCGCTTAAGGCCATTTCCTCTTGTCCTCTCACTGCTGTAACAGCAGAAGAGAATGGCCCCCACCTCACTGCAACCTCCTTTCGGACAGTTGTAGAGAGCGATGAGGTATGAGCGAGTAACAAGAATGACACAGCTGTGTCTCTCATGACAGTATTCCTGCACCAAACCTGCCATTTCCAAAGATAGATCAGAATTCACAGATTCTGAGCAAATTACTATCGTAAAATTGAAAAGCACCAAGAAAGAGGGAATCTTTCTACTTAGTCTGAAGCTTTTCCTGGTAATTAAGACTTGCTGTCTTGGCAGATTCTTCAGTGTCTATAAAACTTCTCAACCCTGAAATTCTCCCTTTCTCTGACTGGAACAGCTGATGTAACCTCTACTAACAGAAATGCTTTTACTGAAATAGCCAGCACAAGTTGGAACTGCTGAACATCAACATGATTCATGGTAGTTGTGAATGTATTTTATTTTGCATTTATTAGCTTCAATGCTACAAAAATTGGTAAGAGCTTCCAGAAGTAGCTATTGTTGAGGATAGAAACTATCAGCTGTGAAAGAGCTCCAGGTTCCTGTAATTCCTTCTATCAAAAATACCTTCTAAAACCAAAGGTGAAAAGCACGTTTTTGTACCTCTCTTACCTATCAGTGCTTACCTATCACAAAAGATTGTCCTCACTTAAGACAGCCTCAAACAGTCATTATACTTACAGACTGGATAATCATACCCATCAAGCTGAAATTCTTGGCATTTTCTGTGTTGCATCAAAATTCTTTTTTGATTCTAACAAATTCTCACATGAAAGACTGGCTGGTATGATTTGCTAACAGTAATTAATTAGGAAGTTCTGATACACCAGAGTAGGAAATTACCAAGAAAGATCATGTTGTTCAGATTTCTTGGTTGGAATTTTTTTCAGACATTACAAGATTTAACCTACTTTAACAGCGGTTCACTTCCGTCAAAAGTATCTTATGAAAATTATTTTTAACTCAAGTTAGTAAAAATAGCATGAACTTAAAAGTCACAAATCAAAACGACAAAATAAAAAGTTTTCATACCAAAAATATGTTCCGTTTTGATAAACTACTTCACTTTTCCCCTCCACTAACTGCAAGTACTCTTCATGCAAACCACTTATGAAATGCTTGAGACCTCAAATACTTTCGGAGTCAGAAAATGCTTTTCCAAAAGCCTCCCGTGTAACCCGCTCCTCGCAGCACAGCTGGCCCGCACAGCACATGCACTAAAGAGCACTGGCTGTGTCCGCACACCAAAGGCAGGGAAGCAGGGCTGACAGCCTGCTTTGGGCACTGCACTTCAGGGGGACAGAGACGGTGTCCTGACTCATCACATCACAACAGCGTTCACAGAATGTATTGCCTCGGGTTTTGCTCCGGTCAACAGGCTGCCTCTCTCCATCTTCTTCCATAAGGGGTGTGTGTTTACGGAGGAGGTTACCACCACATAATACGCACATTAATAATACTGAATGAAAGTCATGAACTTGCCAAATCTTGGCAAATTTAGTTGCCCAGTAGCTTCTAGGCTGAAACACATTTGGTTTTCCAGCTAATGACACAAGCTTACCTTTTTACTACAAGCTTCAGTGTCTTGTGTGAACCTTTCACCAGACAGATTGCTTCTTGTCGGAAGCCAGACAGGCCCACATCATTGATGCCAACAATTTCATCCCCAGCCAGTAACTTGTCCACAGCTGCAGCTTTGCTCCCATCTTCTATCTAGAAAAAAAAAAAAAACATGTAACAAATGGTACGATTATATAGGTTGCATAGTGACACCTTTAAAATAAGCTAATGAGCTTTCAATACTGGCTTCAACAAAAATTAATACAATAATTAAGTGCTTAACATAATTAAGAAGACACGTTAAAAATCATGATAAAGAAATAGTAATTATACAGAGACAATTAGAATAGGAAAGAAATAAAAGAGAGGAAACCTCCTGAGAAAGCTAGAAAGCTTGAGGGAAATTGGGTAATATAAGGAAGAACTTCTTTGCTGTGCATGCACTGGAACAGATTGCCCAGAGAGGCTGTGGAGACTGCCTTCGCTGGAGATATTCAAGAACTGTCTGGATGCAAATCTGTGCTCTGGGTTGACCCTGCTTGAGCAGGGAGGCTGGACCAGATGATCCACTGTGGTCCCTTCCAACTTGTCTCATTCTGTGATTCTGTGAAAAGCATCTGTCATCTTGACCTCAGTTCAATACTGAACATGTAATCACACTTGCAAACAGAGCTTTGGGCAGACATCTTAAAAAATGGCTCTCTAGAGAAGGTAGCCAATAATATTAGCCATTTTGTCAATAATACTAACATACAGCCAACTCAAAAAATCTGGCATGGCAATGAAATCCCAAAATATTGCTTTACAAGCTGGTCTAGAAAACAACGGTATTTTCATCAGGAACATAACATTTAGGAGAATTTACCACCCATACAGCTAATTAACAGCTTTGTCTTAAAAACAAAGTGATACTAAGAGAAATTCACTGGAAGATTATTTTGCTGCCACAGGCATCTCTTGAATGCATTAAATTTTTACACAATTGTTCATAACATGTGGCAAAAACACAAGATAAATTAAAGAGTCAGGCTCTTGCAAATCCCACCCTAAGTCAAAAAACCCCATGTTACAAGTTACGCATTTTCAAAATTTAAAACAAATCTCAAAAGCTTGATCAGACAGCTTAACAAGTACCAACAGTTTGAACTGATTTCAAACAATAATTACAAGGATGTTATGAGGTTATGCAAGAAGAAAATTAGAAGGCCCAAAGCCCAGCTAGAACTTAATCTGGCTACTGCTGTAAAAGACAATAAAAAATATTTTCATAAATACATTAGCAAGCAAAGGAGGGCTAAGGAAAATCTTTATCCTTCACTGGATGTGTGGGGACCATTCCCTTAAAAGATGGGGCACATAAGTTTAGTGGTGGACAGGGCAGTGCTAGGTTAACAACTGGATTCTGTGATCCTAGAGCTATTTTCCAAACTAAAAAAGTCTATGATTCTAAGTATAGCTGTAGGTACTGAACACTTTGCAATTCAATCTCTTGGCTTTCTAGTTTCTTCCTATCTCCTTTGCTGTCAACACAGCCTCTGGCTTCTGAGTTGCTTGGCTTCATGATCTATGTATTTAATTTTATTCCTCCCGCACTAGCTCAAAATCTATATCCCACATCTTCCTGCACATTTGACACTTTGTCTTCAATGCAAAGACTTTCATTTAGGTCTTCATTATATTTTACATTGACTACAGTATCTCTGAGTCCCACATTAATAAATGTCAGCAAATTTACAAAGAGTAATTCCTTGTAATCACCCCAACTGCAGAACGCTTCATAAAGAACTGCCATCTTCTGAGGCACCAAAGTCAATCCGCAATGAGATAAATCCAGAGGAAAGTAACTTCATGAATTTTGAAGCTCACAGTACAGCTTTTAGAAAGAGTCCAGCAACAAAAATCTAAATTAAATAACCTAATAAAAAAAGCAATATCTCTTGATGAAAGTACTTTACGATGATCTCATAGAGCACTCAATCTCATTGCAGGCACATAAAAGCTCTCTTTATGTAAGTTCATGATAGATGTTTTTAAAAATCTTCAGGCCTGTAAACCTAAGCCAAAAAGAATACTATGAAAAATGCTTAGTCTTATATACCATTCTAAACCACGCAATAGTAATCAAGAAACTTTATTTCCAGAACTTATCTTAAAAAAACCCCAGATAATTGAAGACAGAGCAAGTTTCTACATCCCCATACATCTAGTTTTCAAGTTATGACCTGTCCTCTGACCTGCTCACATATCCTCTGAGCATCAAGAATTTACCAGAATACCAAAATATCACTGCAAATCCTCATTTACATTGGAAACAAGGGAGTAGCAGTGGAAATTGCTTATACTTAAGTAAAGATTTCAGTTCAGAGATGTCAAGTATAGAGCATCTGCCATATAAGGGACACTGAAATCAGGCTGAGCAGAACAAGAGAACAGGCAGCCTGGGACTCCTATCTGAAGCCAAATAAGTTAGAAGAGTGGACAGAGTTAAGGAAAGTCAGAGTTAAATCACTAGAATTGTAGGTGGAAGGTCAAGGGGGGAGGGGGAGATGGGACAGGACACATATGGCAGGGGGTAGAGAGGGAAAGTATCTTGGAGGACACGCTTTAAATTCCAAATGTAAATGTCAACCATTTGCAGCCCTTAAGCCCCAAGCAAGGCACCCAAACATAATGACAAGGCTGAGATGTCCCTGGGCCCCAAAACACCTCAACAGGATTTTTGTCAGTATTAAAAAAAAAAAAAAGGTGTGGGGGGGAAATCTGTCTCCTAGGGTTTGAAGGAATGTTCATTGTTCTCAGTAAGCATGTTTGTTTTTTCTTCAGGCTGGCAATGCACTGACAGCAGGGAGTATTCAGTTACCCCCTCTGAGTTTTAATTTCAGCAGGGAAACTACACATTCCACACAAAGCAAGCTTTCCAAAGAGACTCTGGCTGTCCAAAACAACATTAATCAAAAAACCTCAAAAAGTATTTAAAAAATCAAAACCCAAACACAAAGCTGAAGCCATCCTCATGAAAACTTCAAGTGACTTTAAGATCTTGTCTTCAGACCACCTGCAGGTAGGGAGAATAAAAACTACACATCCATTCACAGTAGAAGTCTTTTCAAGCTGAATAAATTTAAACATAAAGCTTTCATATTCAGATCTCCAAATGTCTGCACAGATATTATTCCACTTGACAATACACTTTTAAGGGGAAATGGGAAAGTTAGACAGGAAAAATACAATTTCTTCTGTTACACTAGAAGTCCTTCTTTTAGTCATAACAACTAAAAACATTAGGCTTTGCACACATACATATAAAGAAACACAGCCAGAAATATCCATGAGGAAAAGGCCTCTTCAAATATACTGCTATATTAACCTGCCTTCTTTGTGCAAAACTGGACAATGCCATTCCAGCTGCTACTTCAGGTTTTCTCTTCTTCTGTTTACTAGTTTTATTGTCTTTATTTATTTACCCATTGACTAACTTTCCACCTCATCAGGCCTTAACTAGAAGTGTAAATACCAACCAAAAACATTTTAGAACTAGCAAATACACTCAAAAATGTCATTATTTCTCACACCTCAACCATGAATGTATTTCACTCACCATCTGCATAGTCAGCTGTGCTATGCTGCGTTCAGGATTTAAGCCCAGCTTTTAAGACTGAAGCCTGTATTACTTATCTACCTAGCATCAACTTCTTTTAGGATTTCAGGTGTCCAGAAAACTAGGTCAATAGCTGAAAATAAAGACTTGAAAATGCAGAGGGAGGTTTTAAGATGAAGTCTTTAAAGAACGATCAGGAAGAAGAGATCTGCCTCAGTCACTGTCAGCTGGCAGATATGACTGGATGTGACCCAGCGGGAACTGAACTCCCATAAGCACACACATCTTAACATTTTTATAGCAATAGCAGGAAACAAAAGACATAAAAGAAAAACAATCAACACCTTATTTTCTTATAAATAAGAGACATAAGCCTTCAACAAACATATATAGTTACACAGCTTATCTTGAATGAGCAAGGATTCTAGAAATGCCCTCAAACCATGCTTTTGTTATGTATTAAAAAATCATACCCTCCTACTATGCTAAATTAACAAGTGTAAACATGTTGACTTCCTATCCTTAGCAGTGATGTTGGTATGCTACCAAAAAAAGTGTTTTCAAAAGGACATGAAAAGGATGTTTGTTGACCAAAAGCATCTGCTTTGACAGGCTCCATCTCTCACCCTGCTGTCCCTGATGACCTCTCCACAGCCAAGAGCAAAAGCAAACTTTGGGATCAGGGAGGATTGTGAGTGCAGACTTTGCCATCATAACAGTATCTAAATTAATTGTCACATCTTTCCAAATTTATTTTGCTTGTATCACATCCACAAAACAGGAAGACACACTGATTAAAAATGTAGATATGAGGATTTAAAAAAATTATTGAAAAAACAACACACACATAAAACTAGTATGTGAAATTCTTCCTCTAAAAAGAAGATACAGCCTTGAAACATGGGAAGAGCTGAGCCATGGAGAAAATGCCTAACAGCTAGATACACAAACACATTCAGAGGATACTTACAAGTCTGTATTCCTCCTGTTGGTAATAAACAGAAAGGGCAAAATAATGGCCTATCTTTCCAGCTTTGAATTGCTGCAGTGTAGATGGGGAGCACCAATTCTAGCATGTGACCCCTTCACTTCTGTGTTTATCAGGTCTGATGCTTTACTTAAAATACCCACATTCCTCTATAGGCACCTGTATAAACAAGCAGGAGACAGGTTGGGGAAACGCTGTGTCATATGAGAGATCTAGTTTTGTTTACAAAGCCAACAGTTTCTTGTCTGTGCTCTCTTTGGACAGGGTGGGAGACGGGATGGAAACCCAAACCCACAGACAAACACAGGAAAAAACAGCACCACTTATCAGCATTCTGCTATCAGCTGTGATAAACTATTTTATCATAATTCATTTCTTGTACAGCCAAGAAATGTTTCTGTGGTTGTTTGTATTATGAGTATCTAATACAGTTTTTCCACAAACCTAACAATCTTTGTAGAAGATCTTCAGAATAAATAAAATCTGGAAAGTGTCAATTATTTTGATTTGTGAAGAGTTAAACAAAGGAGAAAAACCTCTACAGTTCAAGCCTGGCATTTGTGTAACTTTGAGGAACAAAGTGAAAAGTAACAGAACTAACCTAAAGTAACAGAACTGACCTAACTCCAGCTATACATTCTGCAATGCATTCTTGAGTGGTAAGGGCTGCATTCACCAGCAACACTCATGGCTCAGACTGAAGCAGGATAAAAGAGAGGTGCAAACTCCAACAGGACCTAAGTGGTCCAAAGACAATGGGTGTGTATATGTAAGGCATCACACATAGGCATGCATACACTAGAAGCTGGGCAAGGCATTTGACTTTACATTCCTACACATCTTTTCTCTCCCACTCTACCTGGACTTGGAAAGAGACTGTCTGGGAAGACACCTGTCAGGGAAGAAACTCCAGTCCCATTTTACACATGGGCTCAGAAGCATATATGGAAACAAGGCCCAAAACAATGCAGCATTGCTGCAAGAAAGCAAGGAATTCCACAAACCATGTTAATGGAGGGTACCTGTAATCCTGAACCACCTCTTCCCACGGACTGCAGCTTAAATAATCAGCATTAACTACCCAACATGAACTTTAAACACCACCATACAAAGAAAAGAAAACTTAATGATGGGCTACCAACTTGTGAACTCTAGGCCTATGCAATACTACCCAATATTATTAACTTGACAGTTGCTGCACTTGGATCAGGCAGGTGGGTGTCTGCTGCATTTGGTGACACTCTAACTTAGCACAGAAGCCAGAACTTCCCTTTTGCCTGGTATCATAAATTCACACCTCACAGCCATTGTCCATACCTGCTCTTCCTGAGATTATCTTTAAACATTACAGCAAACAACATTAAATTTTAGGAATGTTTAGTCCAGGGCAATGTATTTCCCTAACAGCAGTTTCTTTCTTCCCTAGACCCGAGGGAAACAGTTCATGGTCACTGTCACAAAACCACTGAACAGGTGAAGAAATCCCCCTCATCCAGCTGCTTTTTCAAAGTGTTCCCCATTGTGCTGCACAGATCTTGAGCTGGCAGGAGCCCTGCCTTCTGTCAACAAGTGATTCTTAAAAATCAAAATGGAAGCATTTTTTTAAAGGGTAGAGTTCACTAATAGGACACGGTCTATCACAGCCCTTTCTAATTGCTTGTTATTTAGTGTATTGAAATATTTGCATATTTGCCCAGCAATCTTTTCCTCTCCTTGTTGTTTTTTGCTTAAAAAAAAGCATCATATTTTGAAAAGCTAACTGTTGGTACAGTTCTTTAAGTATTTATTATGTTTTTATAATGGTGTCCATGCCACTTTTTTGACTAAGGACTGCCATCACTTCCGCTAGAACAGGTCATTTTTGTGGGGGATTTATTACAGCTGTAAACACTGACTCCAGGCTGAAACCTAGCTGCAGAGCTCCTCAAGCCAGAAATGTTCAAGAAGTATGGTAAAACATCCACCACTTCTCTCTTTAACAATTCATACATAAACTGATTAATATTTCAGTTCAACCTACATTCAAAATAATACCTACCATAAGCCTGTGAGTAAATCTTTCCAATTATAAATCATCAGTTACGATTTCTAAAGAGGTTACAGTTATTATATCTGTTTCTTTAAATCACTGGGTTGTTATGGACTGAAGACCAATTAAAGTACTTGAAGTTAAAAATTTAATGAAGCTTTTCCTCAAGAAACTAATGATAACAATTTCCAGATGAAAAGTATCAGGAAGAGAAACTTCATGTACATTTGTAGGTTTTAAAAAACTGAACAACAGATGTTTATTTTTAAAGGTTTTTTTTCGAAGTGATTCCATTGTTTCAGCAACAGAAGTTGGAAACTTTTCATCACTGGTGAACACTTCTACTGGAAATAAATTAATAATAATTTAAAAAAAAAAAACCAAACAAAAAACCCCAAAACAAAAACCCAGAACCCACAAACCCCCAGAAACCCTTGATGATTGGAAAGCATAGAGCTAATGTATCAAAAAAATATATATATACAGGTGGGGCTGCTGAGTGTCAAGAACTTAGCTGGTTTTTTGCCATTAGTACCTAAGCTTAACTAGTCACATTTTAGGGCTTCTAAATAATATTTGCACATAACCCAGAGCAGCACACCTGCATATATTCCATCTCTACAAAGCAACTAAACACAGCCAAACTGCAGTCTTTGGGACTCTTTCTATGCAAACACTCCTCTAGGGCAGCACAGGACCGTCAGGGAAGCTTCTTAGCTCTTACAGTCCCCACAAGCCTAAACTGACACCCAGGCCAGAGCAAAGCCAAAACAGACCCAGCTTACCTGGAGTAAGAATAAGGCCAAGACAAGAATTGAAAAGATTGAAGTGAGTGAAGATTCTGGAAGCAGGGGTGATGGCAGAAGCCTGCTGGTAGCGTTGATCCTGAAACTAAACAACTCCAGTCCCATCCCCCCCTCACACCAAAATAACACTTGCAAAGCATAGCTTAAGCTCTGATTTTTTTTCCTAGCACATCACCCTCATCTAAACACCTTCCTACTGCTGTTTGGTACAGCATTCATCCAGACCATCTGTACACAACTTATTCAAAGATTACTGAGAAATAACTCCCATTTACTTTTAGCCGTGGGTTTGGTTTTGCATTTTACAGAAGCTACTGGCATATCCAGCCCAGACGAACCCATCTGTAGTCTCAGATACCTTACACTGTTTTTAAACATATTTTGCTATCTTTTTGCTTTTCCTTCCAAATGACGAAATAATCTGTACAAGAATGGAGTGAATAATTTTGCTATGAAAAGAAATACCCAGCTGAAGAGAACTACTTTCTCTATAGACGGTTTACTTATTCTAACAAACCTCCTACCAGAGAGGTTTGAAAAGGTTGGATTATCCATATTTACGTGTTTGAGTTTACTTATGGATGATTATATATACAGGCTGTTTATGTATGCAATCTGCGCAGTAAACATTAAGCATTTTTATAGGTCTACATTTTTGTACTTTCAGCTATTACAAGCAATGATAAGAATGGTTTATAAAGAGGTTATGCCTAGAAACAACTTGTATTTTATCTATTCAAACTGATAACAGGAACAGACTTCCAAGAGGAAAAATATGACCTGACAAAGTAATCTTTACAATCATAAGGTTCAAGGTTTTTTACTTTGCAACTATCATACGCTTTCAACAACGCTGGTTTATCTTTCTGCCTTCCTGTCCATCTCAGGACAATAATGTCACCATTTGCCAATGCGCCCTTGACAAAAACAGACTGAATGCAATCCAACAGCCTGCAAAACCACTGCGTAATTAGGGAAAAGGTAGAAGTCACTGACAAATCAAATTTAAAAATACCCTGAATGTGTCTGTATGATCGTGTAGACAGGACTGTGCATTAATTAAAAAGGGAAAAGACCAGTTTCATCAACTTGCAGTTTGTAAAGAACTTCACAATGCCTGAAAGATAGACATTAACAAACCTAGTGGATAGCAACAGTATCCTTACCAAATATAAATTTAACTATTTCATACAGTCTATCAGGCTAAATGTGACCTTTTACAAAGTTACATCTGTGCCTATATCTACAGACTGCTGTGGTTTCAAAAAAAAAAAAAAAAAAGGAAAAAAGAAAAAAAAAGAAAAAGCTACACTTTTAGACACAGGTAGCACTGATTAAGACCCAGCACCAGAAAAAAGTGCTTCACTGCCTGTTAGTTTCAAAAAGCACTGTGATGGGTCTGCCAAAAGCCACAGGAATTTTACAGAGTGTTAGGTTTCCACTTTAAATACTTTCTCTTGAACAGCCCATTTTTAACAGAATGCTTATCTTGACTAACTCATTCCATTATTTGGTTTTAATCATAGCTGCTGTTTGGGATCTTCCATTTTTGTCATAGCACAAATGCTCGCTATTCAGACAGTGACAAAGTATAACATTTGCCAATAATTCTTGTAAGAATATTCTTATCAACTCCTGAAAACGTGATTTTATCCCAAAAGTAAAAGTTATTTTTAATAGTTACTGCAGAAGTATTTAAGAACCCACTACTATGTAGTGGAGTGAATAGAACATAACATTACGCATCCTAACAAAAATCTAGCAAACAATGAGAATGACCCCCTTTCATAATAACTGATGGCAATTTCTTCAGCAAGATTTCTCTGCTTTGCAATATTATTCAATTTTAAAGAAAAAAGAGGCTCAGTAAGGTGCTGAATTTTAAAACAAGTCTTATTTGTTGATTCCCTCACCCATTCCTCTGCAAAGAAAACAAACAAAAGACTTCAAAAGAAGGGTCAGGCTCCTCCTAAAATCTCAGTGCTTTAAACTTTAACAACAGAATTTGTTCTTTACATTAACTTTTGATCTCTGTTCAGAATTGATATGCACATTCACAGAGCATCCAAATTACAGACTGAAGCCATCCTTTGCCACCATCTTCCTCAACAATTTAAATATTTAAAGCCAAGTTCTAACAAGAAGATGCATTTATTCCTTCCTCCCCCCCCCGTACTAAAACAGTCAACAAAACCTGAAGTTGTCTTAATTCACCTTTATGTAATTTATACAACCCTGTTTACTCTAAGTATGTGGTACTTCAAATTGAATAGATGCAGATATCTGCTCCCACTGTATGAAAGCCATGTTTCTGCTGTGCACTCTGCACACCATTTCAATTCTTCGTTTTTAGAGCAATAAAAACTCGGAAGCAAGTGGGATGACCCTCAAGAAAACAAAAAGGCATACTATTATAGAAACAAAACAGGTCTGGGTAACCTTGCCCTTACGTTTCTCTTCTGTTCTTGTTTATTGCTCTCTCAGTAAAGGAAGAGAGCTTCCCTCACTCCACTTTGACCCAGAACTCAAACACGAAAAAATGAAGAAGCAAACACTAAATAAAGCATTGAATATATTTTTCTAGGGCAGAAACTGCAAGACAATTGCTCCTAAAATTACCAAAAGCAGCTCACAAAGCAAGTTGCAAAGGACTGCATGGCAGTTTCTACCTGATGAGGCCCACTTTTGTCCGCTTGCAGTATCTGAGCTGCCTGGTATGGTCAGACAGGGGGCTGCTTTTCTGGAGACAGGCTGCTAATACAATCACAAGGTAAATCTCTCACGATGCTCCAGTAATAAAAAGAGCAGGTCAATAAAAAACCACCAGTGTTTCACACAGTTTATTGACAAGATGGAATAGTACTCATCTGCCTTCCTAGGGCACATACTTGGCAGAGCAGGGCATGAAACATTCGTGCAGTTAGAGTTAAGCACCAGTACCTTAAGTATGTTCTGAGTTGGGAACCTGAAAAAAATCAAAATTCAGTTCTGTGGAGAGGAACTAATCTGTAGCAATTTACACCCCAGGCATCAATCACATTACGGCAGCCATGCCCTTTTCTCCCTAGCCATCAGTACTCTGTTACCATATACTTCAGATCTAAAAAAAAACCAAAACCAACCAACCAAAACCAACAACAACAACAAAAGCTAACAGCCCCCCCCCAGCAAACCCAACAGTTTCTTTAAAAGAAATTTTCCTTTTTTCTAAACAAGCCTAGATGTTCATAACTTCAAATACTTCATTTTGTGTAGATTATTCTACATACTATCCCTTAAAACCTCATTACTTTATATCATCACAAAACATTAGAAGAAATTCCTTCCTCATGAAAAATTTACCATCGGAATTAGATATGCAACTGTTTTTGGCATCTCTGTGAGCATCTTGCTACCTTTTCTCTATTTCAGAGGCCTAATTCTTCCTAGGATTAATGAGAGATAATTAACCAATAAGATACTGGGTCAATGACAAAGGTTATTTTTTCTTAAGAAATTATAGGATTGTGCTGTGAATTATCAATTAATGCACTAGAATCACCATGGATTGTAAATTTACACAACTAGAAGCTTCAAAAAGCTGCATGCATTTAACAGTAAATTGTGTTGTAGTACTGGAGAATTCTTATATTTGGAAGCTAGAGTATGCTTACTACTCTAAATGGACATTTTCCAAACTGGCTTTCATTTGCAGCTCTTTTTCAAAAGCTTTATTGTATTACACATGTTACTGACCTAATTAGCTCCAGGAGCAGGCACATTACTTGAAAGACTCAAAAAAATAAAGACTATCAAACCATTACACACACAATTAGCTGCTTTTCCTGATTAAAAATGTGTATTTAATTATGACAAAACTACTCAGTTTGACAAACATCTGTATTTCTGCTTGGCAACAGTATCTGTCATCTGTGAAGATGCACTTATTAAATGACACATCTTGATCATGCAGCACAATTCACAACTTCACTGCACAGCACTCACTCAAGTATAGAGGAATTTTGGGAAAAAATGTTTGTACAATAATTCTTGCAACACAGGAGAAAATTTACAATTACACTTCTATTTTCTGACATTGGTGGTGGGACCACTGCATGTGCACATAAGCCCCATATACAGAGCTTACTGTCTCCCACTGCTGCCTATGCCAGCGAACACGACCGCTTCTCGGGAGCGTGTATTCCAGCAGCATGCAACCACACTCATGAAAAATTCATGCCCGAGCATGCCAGTTTAGGATGTCAGTGTTGGCAGGAGGTTGAATGTTCAAATACCACATTGCACAGGAGATTTTTGAACTTGCTGATCTTGATAACAGACAGACCATTTAAAGACTGTCTGTATTTACATTCTGAAAGAAGTCACCAGCAGGGCTAAGGAATTTGAGTATTTTGTGGGACCCACAAGATCCTGTCTGTGGTATTTATAAATGCCATGCAACAGCTGCTTTCCTTTCAGAGAAGACACATCTTAAAAGCCTAACACCAAAGCGTGCAAGAGCTGGGAGCAAAGCAGTATTTTAACCTACTGTTTGATAGTCGTAACAAATTTCTACAGGCATGTTCTTATGACCATCTTCAGAGAAAAGCAGCATGGTCTTCTGTAGAGCCTGTCTACTGTCAGCAGTACTTCATTCAAAACTTGCCTTTTCTTCTCAAGCTCGTCACCACAACCTGCCTTTCCCCAAAAGCACATTCTGAGCAGAGACCTGATTCTTTAAAGGGTAGAAGTGCAAAGAATCCCCTAGACAAAATCCCTGAATTTTGTTTTATGCTTGAGAGCTATGCATGTAGGCTGAGACTGAATTACAAAGTAGGAATATTACAGGATATAGTTACATCTTAAGTTCAAGAAAAACATCAATCACTAAAACCAGCAGAGAAACAATCTACTCTTCTGAATGATAAACATTTAAATCACATACTATATTACATAGTATGCAACAGCGGCATACTGAAAAATTTTGTTTGCACTGTATTTAAATTATCTCCAAATTCATTAATTTTCACACTCTAAACTGTACAAAAAGCTTTTAATAAAATTTTATTTATCAGAGTAAAATAAAATTTAAGGTCTGACTAAAGAAGCAACTGGAGAGCCTTCTGCTTTCCAAAACTGTTTCTGCATCATTTATTCTGGGGTCAGAGACTAACCAGCCTTCTGTAGTATAATTCGACATTTTGTGATTTAGACAACTGTAGTGTCTAGTGAAGATTTTGTTATGCATCTAAGACTATGATCAGCATTACATTTGTGGCATCATAAACTCAATCATTAGGAGGAAAACTTTTTTTTTTAAATAAAAACATTTGGAGACATGTAGTTCTAGCAGTACTTTGGTTCCTGAACATGCCTGCACCTTTGCCTCATGCCTCCCTTCATTCTGGATCACCAATTGCTTCCACAAGTGTTAACATACATTTTGTTCCTCATTATAAATGCTGGACATGGAAATCTCTACCTAAGACTGTCCATTCACCTCTTCTCCAAAAAGCATCCTAATCATAGTCTGCAAAAGAGAAAGAAAAAAAAAAAGTCTGTGCATATGTGTGTGTTTAAAAAAAATAAACATCACATTCCCTTTGTACTCTCACCCCAGCCCTACTGGTCTGGGATTGCTTCCACACTGTGGTTGAGGAGCACTGCATGTCCCAACACACAACGTGGTGGTTAGGGCAGTCTCCTAGCCATAGATGGGAGGCCAAATTACCTGCAAAAAACATCACCTGTTTTCTGGACATGCATTTCAACATTTGTATAGAACATAAAAGATGAGCAAACACCACTACTGCTGCTGCGTCTAGTTTGGCTTTGTTTTAAAAGGAGAGTAATTCACAATCTCCAAGAAAAAGGAAGGAAAAAATAAAGGGATGAGGAGGGAAGAAGTAGAAGTTTACCCTAAGCTTGAGGTTTGTAAATTTGCTTTGCTACTGCAGTCCTGACTCTCCCCTTTGAATTAATCTGTGAGAATTTGGACTGTTTCTCTGTACAGATGTTCATGTTGGGATACTTCTTTAAACATCTTAACAGGGAGGTTTCTGGATTACCTATTTCAAGTACTTAATTACTATAAACTGCATAGCTACTCTAGGACTTAAACATCAGACACTGTAATGACCAAATTGTAAACCTCAGGAGTTTTTTGTTTAGCTAGCTATGGACCTGAAGACCAGTTAACAAATTATTTTTAAATATGTGTCCAATCTCAGCTCCAGAAGATGAACCTTGTTATCTTTACTAATACCTACAACTCTCCTTTTAACGTATAATTAAAATGGTATTCCTAAAAGTAGACTTGGAGCTTCTGCTTTTGTTCGCTTGCTTTTATTACTAGAAGAGTGTATTAGTAAATATCATCATTAAGGACTGTTGCAATTAAGAATGTACTGCAAGCCTTTTACTCAGCAGGTCAGTCAGTACAAATCCACCGTGTTTTTATTAGACAGCTACTCCTATACTTCCTGTGTTGCTGTTTGTTTCTTTACCTCAAGAGCAGTTAAGCACTACAAGAAGCCTGAATTCCCAGGTCTCAGTTCCTCCTGTTTATGTTCATCTCATGTTTCAGAAACAAGGGTCTGTACCTTCACAAGCACTTGAAAAGCACTACACAGATACACCAGAAAGACATGCAGCTGATACAAATTTGAAGGAAAGTTGCACTGGTGTTCTTGGATTTTTCTTGTCCGACAGAGGTGCAGATGCGCCTTTTGGGAGCACATCCCAAAACTCTCAGCTTCCTCCCACTAAGCTGAACAGCACTCTCAATTTCTAGTGAACTGTGGAGAACAACACATTTATTCTTGCCAAGATACAGGAAGGCAGAGATGGGCTAGCAATAGTCTATTTAAGTTGGTCTGGGTCTATGCCACAGAGCAAGATATTAGCAGCTGTGATATTGTGCCGATGTGGGCTGAGGTTGATACCTCTTGAGCCACTCAAGAGAGGGAAGAACCGCAGCTTTTTACATTTAGGGAGTTTCCGGAGCATGAGTAAGACTGAAGTGCAGGAAGTTAGATAACTCTGCAGTAGAAGACCTAAAATTCCCATTTCCTTATTTGAGGAAAGCTGCATAGACTCCTGGAGCATTCACATATTTTCTGAGCTGCGTGAAGTAACTCTAAGTAAAAACATCTCATGAAGATCTCTCAAGTGCATGGACATCACCAGTTAAAGCAAGCATGGGGTATCTGCTAGACAGTACCTCTTCCTTCCTTCCTTCTCTAAGCCACCGGGTTATGTTCCTGTATAGAATATGCAGGAATTTTCTCACTTTGAAATATTAGCTAGTTACTTGGAAAGACTGGTTGGCTACATACAGGATTTCAGAGCTACAACAGATCCGTAACTGTTATCAGTCATAGGTTTTTCCTTGTCTGGGCATCATCCAATTTAAGTTTACAGATAAAATTTCACTTCATTTTCCATATGGTTATCCAAACCACAAGTTTCTGTCTTGTATTCATAGTTCTCATTTCAAATGCAAATCCCTTTCTCCTCCCTCCTTTATCAGTTTTCTACTATAATTATTATGTGTATTTCAATATTATTTCAAAATTTGCATGTATTTTCTGAAAGTACTGTCTTTTTAGTAGATAACCTTTGAATTCTTCAGTTTTACCATTGCTATTTTAGAGCTTTTTTGGTATGGTGGTTCTTCCATGAAGTTCAAAGGCTGTGAGAAATATCCAGAGAAATATCTACACACTAATTCTGCAATGCTGTTGTACTACATTTCATATTGGAATTGTGGTATTTCCTATTTATCAGTGAGGCCCAACATGCAATAAAAAGACCTTTTGGTTGGGAGAGTTTTGTTATTGACAAAAGTGAATGAAGCACTTTTGGGGTCCAATAGGCAGCTATGTTGTTCAGCAACTTAGTGGGACTAAAACAGGAAGTCTACAAAGAGCATTCGCTCTGCTTTATAAGTTCACCCTCTCAGTGCTACCTGGCATAGCCACCACAGTGGCATTAAACACTAGTTTTACCCAATCATTACTTCACTGTAAGCAAATTTCCAGAGGAATACACGGAGCATAAACTCTATTGGACATGCTAAATTCTCTACAGTGATCTTCTAAAAGATAAAGGACCAGACAGTGTGCTGCCACAGAGCCAGCTATATCATTTGGTGTCTATATAACTATAGCTTGCTACCTCCGTATCAATTTTCCAAGAGCTTAGCACAGAACAGTGAACAAACTAAGTTAGTGTACTTAATAATGCTACAATATACTCACTAAAATGGCTTAAAGCTGTAAAAATGTAATTTAAAAAGTTTTCCACAAACAGGAAATTACGACTCAAACCTCAATAAAAACGTTGCCTATTTCACCCTAAACCAAATGTGCATTTTCAGGATTCTTACAGCATCTGTCAAGTGCAAGCAAGGAAAAACTGGCTGAGTTTTACAAATTGTGCAACTTAAAAAATGGTCTTGTGATAAGGAACACAATACTACTTCTCCTGATAGTCTTAATAGGTAATACTTTCCTCCATGCTGGTATTATGTTGCAGCTCTGCCTTTCACCATTCCTTTTGCAAAAGGAACTCATTTTTCCTTCAGGATGATAATCTAGATTAGGAGGCAATATAATCAGCCTCTTAATTATACATATGCAGAAGGAGCACAACAGTTGCTCTGCTTGTCAAGAGGATTTAAAATGTAAGCACCACAGGGCCAGAAAAAACCCCCATTCATTTAGAAAATTAGTCTTCTAGACTAAGAGGCCATAAGAGACAAGTAAAAAAATGTGCTTCTCACTTGCTGATAAAAAAACCTTACATAAGATTTATCAGCACATACCCACATTCTATGCAAAACAAAACTAATTGGAAAAGTCACTTTTTACTCAGTTTCAACATTACAGATATTTTCAGTACAGTAAATGATACATTTTAAAAGCACCTTTAAGGCAACTTCATTTTGCAGCATCATAACTTTCTGAAGAACACACTGGAAGAATTTACTTTAACTCCAAAACCCTAAGTCAACTTCCTTTCATAGAGTAGCATCACCCATAACCTACAATACTGTATGAGCTGTTCCAAAAGAGAGTTTTTCAGTTTAACAAGGGGAAAAAAAAAGAAAATGGGAAAAATAATGCTAAATAAAAATAATCCCTTACTTGTTAGTTTTCTTTTGCTTTTATGTTGCCCTGTTACTGAAGGCAGAAAAACAAAGTGCAATTCCATCAGTCGATGCACAACTCAAAGCAGTCTCCTGGCAATGGACCAGAAAGCAAAGCTGAACTGGCCCAGTGAGAGGCCACGGTAAGGTTTGCTGGCCTCACCACAGCTACCTCCTTCCCAGAGCTCCTGGCCACCAGCCCACGGGAGCCAGCAGGGGAGGCTGCCCCAGGCAGCCCTGAGGTCCCACAGGAACACGGGTGCCTTCATGAGCTGTGCTCCTGCTTGTGCAGACACGGTGCTCACCAGGTGGTCCCAAACGTGGCCTTGAAGGCGCTCACAACCATCCCACCCCAGCCATTCCTGTGGTGAAACACTCAGCTCTAGCATCAGGAAATTACAGTGTAGAAAAACTAAAGAACATGTAAGGTAACAGTTTTTCCCTTTCACCCTAAAATAAAGACCTTTCCCTTTGCTTTCAAGCATAAAGTTTTTACACTGGACTGTTACTCTGCACCGTACTGAATACTACCTTTATCTAAGTATCTCAAGTATAAATGGCACTGAAATATTTACAGCGTTGCAATGCTAATAGTGTTGAAATATTTTTTGCCTAAGCTTATCAAATACGCAGCTTGTCTTGGGGGGGGGAAGTTACAATGTATAAAATTTGAGTTAGGTATTCTCTCTGTTGGTTTGCAGTTGACAAATTTATAATAGTTTGTACTGGCTGTGCATTGTTTGCCAATGATCACATCCCAGAGGCTAAACAAACTGATAGATGGAAGAGATGAAATACAGAGTCCAGCATTCAAAATCTGCCTGTCTGCTTGGTCGGTGGCAGGGAAGTGCAAAAGAGCATTTTAAGGGGCTTTGCAGGTAAAAAAAGCTAACTTTTTTGTGGCATGAAAAAATGTAGCCAAGTATGAACATGACTGTATACCAATTGGACTTGCGTACTGTGCCAAGCAAAAAAAACCAAAATCCAAATCAATTAATCAACTGAGGAAAATGAAAGAAAGCAAAATAACCAAGTCAAGCAAGGTGTACTCGCCAGCAGCTGTCCTGTGGCTGAAGACACAACACCTCTCTGTTAAATGAACACGCTGGCAACATTTGAGAGCATTAAGGAATTATTTTAGGGCAATGCCTAAACATGTTGACATTTAACAGGTTTTCTTTTAGACTTGGGGAAACTGCCACACAACACCAATCAAAATCTCTTTTATTTTTAGAAGTTGCACAGATTGCACAATATGGATAAACAAACAATGCTGCAGATGATCATATCCAGCTATGTCCCATAGCATGGTATAACCACAAATATTAAATAGTTGTTGCTTTAATTGCCATGAAAGCAATACTGTGATATATTTACTATTTCTTTATTGCATTAAGCAACACCAAAGTAGGATCACTGCCAAAATATTTAATGCTAAAGCACATTTCTATTAAATTCATGGTTTGCCAAGATGCAGGGCAGGCAGAGTTGAGACACAGCAAAACTTTACCAGTTCATTTCTCTGGACTCAAGGAGAGTTTAAAGGGAATGCTTGCAGAATGACGAGGCTAGATAAGAAACTCCTCAGCTAATTTTGGCCAGCTCCCAAAACTGAAATATTAGCTTGAATTTGGAAGTGGTTAAAAAAAAGGAAAAAAGCTATCTGGATCATGACATTTGACATCTGACTTGTGTAAAAACTGAAAAAAAGTCATTCTATTAAATATTTTCACTTTTAAGACAGAATATATTAACTGAGGAAAGTAGAGGGCAAATAAATGTGCTTGGATTCTCTAGCAGCATGCCTAAAGCTCAAGGTTGAAGTACAACTGACCCCACACAGAGCCATTTGAACACGTGCCAAATTCATGAAGCTCAGAAGTTTCATGCTCTGCTAAGGCAACTTTCACATCACTCACTGGCTTCATCTCAGATCAAAAGCACTAAAGGAAAAACTGTGCAGAGAATCTGATTACAGATGGCTTTTACTGATGCTTTCTACTTAATCTCCTCTGGAATGCAAGGTCACAGCCCTCCCATATTTTAAAACAGATCTATATACTATATGCACACTCCACTATTGTCACTGTACTATATTTTGCTTTCTCATCTGAGCAACGTAACTTAAGGCGTTGATTGCAGCCCAGATTCCTACCCACAAAACATGCACATGTGCTGTATGGTTTCAGAAGAGATTGCCCCTTCCGCAGTGCTCATTGCCTTGTAAATACAAAAATAGTTTGTATGTTGTAGTTACCTCTATTACAGCCTGTGGAAGATACAAGGGCTGGAGTGCTACTCAGTGCTGTAAGGAACACCTTAAACCCCGCAGGACTTGTCTGCCCACAACAAATACACCCACATCCTGGAGGTGACATGATTTACTCTACTTTCTGTTTTACCCATGGACCAAATCTACCTTCACGCATACTATGTGTCACAAGGTGGGTCAACCAATAAAATGCAGAAAATTCAAGGCCTAGCCACACTGGACAGAAGCCTCATTCTTCTCTAAAGTCGAAATCTCCGAACTTTTAATAAGAAATAAGACCTCCTTGCTTTAACCTCATTCTTCTCACAGAGATTTTCTCCTTATTAAAACCCTAAGGATTTGAAATCTGTTTTTACTGTCCTTAAAATTCTCAACAACTGTAAAAGCATAGAATTGAAGCTGTTCAAAAGATTCTACTTGAAAAACATACCTAAAAGAAAACATTCTTTGAAAGTAAAAAGTACTTGAGAACTTATTCAAAAACCTTTCCTTGCTGTTCATTAAAGCATTGACCTCCTCCTTCTTTTCCAGCAGTCAAGTGAAAAGGCGGTGAAGAGAGAAAAAAAGGTTTTTTCTTTCCTGTTGTCAACCTTCACCTAAGTTTAACTTCCAGTTTTCAGCAGGTGTCCTGTCTTCCAATCAGCACTTTAAAAAATCACAGCCAAGTAAATTGTGCCACACAAAAGACATTAAATTTTTTCTTAGTGCAAAGTGCAGTTGTTGTAACAGAAGTTGCAGCGCTGATGCTCCGAATAAAATTTAAACTGTAGTCAATGTAAAGGCCTTCAAATTCTCACATGACAAATCACATTGGATGAAAGTAGATCAATAATCCTAGAAAAGTCAGCTACACAGCTCTTTTCTTCCTTAGTTTTTGTAGTGGTCAGGCTCCTGGACTTTGAGACCTCATGTTTTTCTATTGTTTATTTGACAGAATTCCCTCCTCTAAGTAATTGTTTGTTTCGCAGTTAGAAATAGGAAGGGTGATGGAGATTACCTTTATGTGAATATCTTCACCTGGGGGGCCCTTCTCCCCCATTTCAAACTATATGCATGTGCTTGTAGACACCTCAAGTGGAGCACACTGAAACAGCAGAAATACCTTCAGGTTCAAAAGTCAGTTCTGCCAAAGATAAGAAATGCAGACCCACAGTTAACGATACAAACAATGAAAAGCTTGCACCAGGGTCTTTCAGACACTCAGTCAAGCACCAAGACCTGTCTACTATGTACTACCAACAACACAGTTTATGGTGACCGTTTCTCCATCCAGGGAAATTAGAATTGAAGGGCACTAGAAAACACCCTGTGAATTCATCCGAACACTAAGCACTGGTTCAGTCCTTTATAGGGAGCATCTACTACAAGCTAAGCACAATACAAGCAAACATTTTTGCTAAACCTTAGAATAAGCATGAAACTGAAATTAAAACTGTGGGTGAAGTACAAATAACTCAATAACAGGTTAGAGAAGATATGTTCCCTACCTTTCATACAAAAGCAATGTACAAATAGAAATGTAGATAGGGAGTCTTACTCCAAGTAATGGTGGTTTCAGCTGCTTTACACCTATCTTGACTTACTCTACAGCTGAGCCATTAATCAATCGAGAGATTCGACTGTCAGATCTTTTGTAAAATCAACTGCAAAGCTTCCTCTGCTACCCCCCATCAGCTGTGAAAGGGCTCGCAGGCATGGATGCACATACAGATCAGGGGCTCATGAGCTGGCTACATTTTCAGGCATCTCTCTAGTTTTTTTGGGGTCTTCAAGGGATGCCCACTTTGCAGGAGGTGCCAAAGTTGTGGCCAACTTTAATTCAACTGAGTAATAGTTGATAGATGGAATAATTTCCTCTAGTCTTATGCCAACCTAATTCTGGCTTGAGTTTCTATCTTACAGTCTCCTTCAAACAAATGTGGACACAGAGGAAACAGGCAGAACAATCAGACAGCTTCCCTGAAGGGGATTTATTTCCAGCACCCCAGCTTACATTGCCTTGCTTACCTGTTTCGTGGTAAGTAAGACTATCAACATTGTTTGTATATATTACATCACCTCTAAAATGTCTCCAAAACCAGAGCAACGTAGACAAATGCTTTCACAAAATGATAAAAGAGCATGTCTACCACTACAATAATGTCACCCTCAAGCCAGAGAGACTATGCACCATTCCCACTAAACAACAAACACAAAACAATCAAAATGCATTCCCAGCAGGGAAAGAGACTCATGCTCTGATAATCAATTCATATCCAAAACCAAGAAAGTTTGGGATGGCTTCTCAAGTATTTAACTTAGCAGTAAATATAAATAACAAAGCACAAGTAATGCATACTAGCATGTGATTTTAAGAAATTAATTCCAAACAATCCAAGCTTTTAAAAATGCATAGTCTCTTCTTATCTCGATGCTTACATGTACAGGTGGACAATAGGAAATTAAAGCTCCTTGAGTCTCAACTGCTTTGAGTCAATTAGTCCTACAGTAATCAGATTAACATTAGAAGGAAGATGTTCTTCCTTATCACTGGCAAGTGCTTCCTTTGCAAGAAATGTTATTTGCAACCTCGTTCAGCCACCTGAAGACAGAGGCAAAGAATTCAACATGTATGAAAGCAGAAGTCCAGCAGTCCCTCACTGCTGGAAACAGGGCTCTCAAAGCCAGGTTTAAGACTTGTTCAGCTGCATTGCATGAGGAAATTTGACAGCTATCTCATCATGGTATTTTTCTTCTACAGATAGTGAACTGACCACCAAGGCTGTCAAAACAGCAAATTTTTCATTAGTCCTGATTTCAAATGTGAATGCATATAGGGAAATGGAGATGCAAAGGTAAGCTAAGCAGCTCCTAAAACTTCTTTTCTTCAACAAGCAGGCCAGAGTGCCTATTATAGGTTAGGGGGCCTGGGGGGCAGGGGGAGTGTCCAACCCGAGACTGCAGCACAGCTGTTAAGACACAGCAGGAGGGATCTGGATATTGTACTTAGTGAATCAGCTAAAGAGGTCTAAGCAAAATGATGTTCATAATGAGAACTGTAGAATTCCATTCATACAATGGGTGGCAATGGGCCAAGGATAACTTGCTAAAAATAAGGGACCTAGAAAGATTAAAAAGCGAAAGCATTTCTCGCAATATAGAACTAGAAAAGGGCTACATAATCCTGCACACATAACTATTAAAAGTACTCCCTCTTCCTGAAGGGCCTTCCAAGAACATAACATTTCCAGTGATAAAAAAAGGGGAATAAATGGGGTAATCCTTGATAGCTAGATGAAAAAGATAAAAATTGACCATTGAGGAGTATTGGGAATATGGCAGAAGACTTGTTTTAAATTAACACTTGACCATTATTACTAGTCAACTTGATAAAACTCTATGTAAGAATGAAAAGGCCAATTTGAAAGAGTCTTTGTTCATCTCACTTAGATGCTAAATTAAAATACTATTTCTGTGCATTTGTTTTTCCTTTATTTTCTTCCTACATTTTAAAGATCAAAGTGATAAAACCTCAAAAATGAAGATACCTAGCACGCAGAACAACAAAAGTGTGTTTTTTAATTACAACTGCATGGGTAGAAGTTTGCAGCAATTTTTTTCAACATACTTCATCCACATAGGTAAGCTGCTGTTGAAGACGCAAGATGAAACAACAGGTAATTAAAAAGACAGGTTCTCAGTGCAAGATGGTTTGCTTGCCCATGAAAAGTAGTTCCTGTCTATTCTCTGCATTAAGAATAACTGGCTAACAGCAAAGAAAGCATTCTCCTCCTGCCCCCTCCCCACACAAAGCTAAAATCCCATTGGTACAGAGCCTTTGGGTGGAGTAAACAAACTTTTACAAAGCAGCTTGCCTTTTTCCCAGACAAATGACTTGGCTGAACTTAAGAAACTCCTTTCGCTATTAAAAAATTCCACAGTAACTGCAGTTCTAAGAAAAATCCCAGAATCTAGTGTGGAAAACCCCTACTGAATTAGGCTTCCAAGAGTCAGCAAGTCTTAAGAGTTTATTTAAACAGAATTGTCACTCAAGTATCAGCAAACTGCATGGACCACACTGAAAGAGAACTAAACAACAGAAGTCAGGTGACTATCACAGCTTCCCCAACAAAATCTGAACTCTAGCTCTTCACAAAACATCAAGACAGCTGAATTTCAGCTGAGTTGTTAAAGACGGCTGCATGCATTTAATTAAGTCAAAATCAAAGCCAGATGGCACATGATGCTTTTCCAATAGACTGGATGCTGTCACAAGAGGCACTACTTAAGCATTCCTTGATGATTCCTGGCACCAGTGGCTACAAAAATCTCTTTTTACAATCTACTGTACACCCCTCCTTTTTTTTCCAGTCACCAAGCCTTTAAAGAGGGTGGGAAGGAGGAAAAAGAGAGCCCCTGAGATAAATTGACTCAGTGTGTGGAATGCAAGGCAAACATTCCTGTACAAATTCAGATTTGATTTATTTTCTTTAGAAAACTTCAGTGCAGGAGAAACCCCCAGTTGTCGGTCTTTGCCTTATACTCACTAAAGTTATCACCTGTCTTAAAGGGAGAAAATGAAAATAGGTAACTATACCTCCAAAGTACTGCACAGCAGAGGCTAATGTTAATACTTTAGCCAGTAATAAATGCAAGTGAGCTGACTAAAAAAGTCCTCAAGAATTTGGAAGTATATGGCTGAAACATTAACATTTCATCTCTGGACTGCATAATCTCTCAGTGAAAAATGACAGCGGAGGCTTCTGTGGTCAGCACACATGCAGTGAACTCCTACTCATCAGGAAGGCTAGCAAGTTATTGCCTGTTATAGTCAGCCAAAGGTATACAGGGTTGAGCCAGAACAGACTGGCAATACCATACTTTACTTCCAGTACTGTACACAGAATTAAACAGAGAAGGCATGAACCATACTGCTGGGTTATGCTTCTGAAGGCTTGTACAAGCCAGACAGAATGCCCACCAAGGTGTGTCTCCAAGGCAATGGGGAATAAAAAGCATCAGAAGTTAACACATATGAAAAATATGCTGCTGACAAAACACCTCTGCTTGATTTTTACTTTGAGATTTTTCTGTTCCAGAATTACTTAAGCAGCTGCCGTATTGCTCCCAAAAGGATTCCTGAAGTTGTTTAAAGTAAAAGGTGGGAACCATTATGTCTTTTTAATAGACAACATGGAAGGCTCAGAGGCCCTTCCTTGCAATCTCTCTCCATGTTTCCATCAAATCACAGTGACTATAGTTCACTTTTTCAAGTATCTCATTGTTAGAGCAATCAAATATAAAGCATACCCATGGACAAAGGTATAGGAGTTTAATTTTAGATTATTTCTAACTGAATTATCTCCTACTGAGCACTACTAGGGACTAGGTTTTAATTGTGATTGCCACATTTACACATATCCAATCTCACCTTTCATTTTAAAATGGCATTATGCACTTGCACTGAGTATCTTACTGCTGGTACAATCTGTTAAAAACTTATTGCCAGCACTACCGAGGACAAAAACCTGTGTGCTGAAAAGGGTGGATGTGTTTAATAATTTCAGCAGAACAATTCTTCTCTCCTAGTTAGTTTAAAGCTCCATTAATCTTAATGCAAAACAAAACAGTTTCTTTTAACAGCCAAATTCTTGACCTTGAGCCGTTTCAGTGTTGGAGTTGGGGGCTGGGGTAGAAAGGACATGGATTGACTACAACTAAGACCTGAAGAATAAAAACACACAGATAGAAAAAAAAAGAGGGGAAAAAAAAAGAAAAAAACCCACTAAACTAAAATTATCTCAGTGAAAGATTAACACCTCCATTCTTGCCATGGACACCTGGACATCATCTCAATTTTTGTTACCCATTTTCAGATAGATTTTTAAATATAAGGAGTGATGAAAAGTATGAAAAGACAATCAGGAATGCACAAGCTAATGGCTTCTAAATCACCCATCCTAGCACTGACCCACATCATTAGCCACTAGAGTATTTTCTGACTAATGTTGCAAAAGAAATCCAGTCTAACTAGGCAGCATTCTTTTCAGTGTGAAAAAATACGAGCTACAGTTGCTTTCTCTGTGGAAACTGAAAATGCTCCTTATTTAGATCTGTTAATTTTTTTGATTCAAAATGGATTTACTCAAGCCATCACTCCTATAAGAACCCAGCTCAGAGTTAGACAAAATAAGATCTTTAAATCTAAAAATATTCTTAGCAGTCAATATTCACAGGGCTTCTTACATACAGGTTTTATGCTCCCTTTACCCACAGGTTTTCCATTACTAAGTGCTCAGTGCAGTGCTTTTGCTATAAGGACATTACAACGTAAGTGACAGACCCAGGTGGCAGAACGCATTTGAGTTGCCTCTAAAATGGCTTTAAATTGCCTGTGATTTATCTTAATACTTTAAGCTGCATTAAAGCATGATTTTCTCACTACATCTTGCAAGGGGCATATTTCATCAACTGGTAGTATTTGCCCAGCATTAACTGTGGCTAGGAGGGCATGCAGCAGTTCCCACAGGATGATTTCTGAGTTTCCCACACCAGCACCACCCTACCCTGGAGAACAGCTCCTCGAGGCAGCTTTTGTTTGAAATGCTGCTAGAACTAAGGTTTTTAAATGTCTCAAACATAAGTGAGTCATCCTGTATCAGCGCTTACAAAGGTTTGAGAGGCCTTCTTATACAGAGAAGGACTGGACAAAGAGTAAGACCTAATTTTGCTTATGAACTCTGGAGGTTCTCATTTGACTGCGCTTTTGGTTTAGTCGACAGTCACAGACACACTGAAGCACAGAGACAATGAAATCATTTGGATTAAGTTCGCAAATCTTATTTTCTTTCACAGGTACACAAAGCTGTTTGTAAAATTAGAGGTATGCTGACCAGTACTGTCCTCTTAGTACAAGAAAAGTCCTTTGAAAGGAAGTTTCTCACTCAACACAAAGTAATGTTTCTGATCATCTCCCGTGCTGACTCAGATGCTTTTTGGCCAAAATTATTACCATTTACCATACAGTTCTGCATGGTTCACCTGAAGTCCCATAACAAAGTGCCCATTATTTCAGCAAGAACACTTACATAAAGACACTTACAAAGCCTGAAGAATTTATTATTCTTAACAATTTTCATTAACCAGCTATGACTAGAGTGACTTCATACACAGCCTCAACAGCTACTTCAGTGTTAAAACCTGAGAGTAAATATGCACAAAATGCCAGTTGGTTGGACCCACATAAAGAAGGATCCATCATTCTGTGGACCCAAAAGAGTTAGAAGTCATATGTATAAAGCTTTTTGTTCCCAAATGAGGAAGACTGTGACCTGCACAAACACTTAATGCCAAGTAATACTTTAACGGAGTGGCCTCCTCCATCTTCCTCAACTTGCAACAGAAGAAACTGCGTAACAGAGCAACTGAAACAGCCGAGCAAACACAGCAGGTGGTCCCATCTTACAAGACTTCCACCAATGGATTATGAAATTTTACACTTAGCCTGGTATGCACCCACATACATTACAGAGCCTAAAATGTTAAACATCAGAGGCAAACCAAACATTTACAAAATACAAACCCTATTATTTTGGACAAACCTTGCTGCAATCACAGAGGAATGTTTCCTTTGGCTGCTATTAAGCTCACTTCCATTTATTTACATAGAACAAAAAGCAAGCAATATTTTCTTACCTTGATTTTTTTAATTGGCTACATATGGCACAAGATAGCAGAATGATAAGGCTGGAGAGCAAACTTCTGTCTTTTAATGAACTGACAAATATGTAAATTTTGCTAGTATGGGATGTTTAGTGCTTGTCTCAGTTACAGAAGAGAAGTCCAGCAACTACAAAAATCTTGAAAAGCTTTTTCTGTTGTTCAAATAGGAAAATAAAAAATCAAATACCAAAAGAGAGTGGGTTTATAATGACACCCTTAAGACAGCCTAATTTACCTTAATCATAGTAATAACAGACTGATGCTCTATTCTTTCTTCTGAAGTACCACAATACTCAGCTTGTTAAGTCTCTCTGCATGAAAGCGATAAAAAGCACAGATCTTCCATCAATTAATCTTTATTAAGACTCTCCAGAACAAATCACAAACCTCTTCTCAGTTATTTAATAACAAAACACAAAAATTTGAGCTAGTATTATATTTTAAAAACATCCAGAAATGCTAAGCATAAACAGAGCAGTTCACAAAATAGCTGCATTACCTATTTCTCTGCATTTTATTTCAAGCTGTGTTTCCTAACTGTTACCTCCGTATTTCTAACTACAACAAAACAATGGACAGAAACGGAAAACTGTAAGCAACTCAGGCTTACCCCCACATCACTTCCCTGCACACAAACACAGCACTATGGCACCTCATGGTTAAATTAGCCCATTTACAGTAAATCAAGCCCACAGCTGAGCTAAGATGCCAGCCTGCTGTATTCCCCAATCAGCCAGCCCACACAGTATGTTGGGAGCAATATTTTCTCCTAAGCACAGCTGAGTTCATGTAAGTGAACAAGGGTGTGACAAAATAACAGAAAAAGGAGATTACAAAGAATGCTTGAATCTTACACTGAAGTTTATTTTGCTAAAGTGAGATTCAAAGAAAGAAGTGGAGTTCTTTTAACAAATCCTGAAACAGGATCCAGGCCCCTGGGTAAAATCTAGTTCACAACATCACCTTACATGCCCTTATTTTCCAATAATCTCAATTTTGGCACAAGTTACCTTGAAAAACACCCCAATTATGAAAAGACTTGTCATTTCAAAAAGCTCACTCACAGCTCAGAACTCTTTCTGAAATAAGGAAAGCAACACTGTAACTCTGGCTTTAACGCAGAACAAAAGACATGCTGCTTCCTTGCGCCTGAGAAAAGCAAATGATGTTCCTACCCAGTCAATGCCAGATAAGAGAATTATGCTGTCCAAGCCCTTACAGAAATGAAAGGAAACAAATATAGTCAGGCAATTCTACACCACAGGCAGAAAATGAACATACTGAAGAAACACAGAAAGCATTATCAATACATGCAAATGGGTTTGGGCCCAGCAATTCTCAAACGTCAAGCCTCAGAGTCAGAAAATGATCTGAAAAAAGCTTTTAGGACAGGACTGTCCAAGAAATCCAGGACTGGCTGGACAGGAGTCCAACAAATAGGACTGTCATACTGAGAAACAGCTTCCTCCTAGAAAGACAAGGTCAATTATCCAATTAAGCAATAAAGAATACTTATTAATTTATAAAAATATAACAGTCTATGGTCTATTATTACATAAGACTACACACACACAAAAGCCCCGAACTCTGAAGTAAAGTATACTCAAATTTTGCTGGTAAGTATCCCCAATCATAAAATGGATTAGGTTTATGTCTTATAAACAAGGTATAGGAGCACTTACAGAATGAACATACAGCTGCTTGTAAAATCTGCTTTTGGCCGGGCATCTGTGAAAACAAACCCATCGCTCACACTGCAATATAGGTTTTATTTCAGGTCATTCTCTAAAATAAAACAGGACCACGCAACTTCATTTTGTATACAGTCTTTCCTGCTCCCTTAAAGTCACAATGCCGCTATTCTAACACACATCGAGAACTGAACTAGAAAATTTTGTATATCAAAAAAGGTGCCTCAGTATTTGATCTGGGAAGTCAAAATAAATAATTTAGATCTGCATTCACAATCTTTGCAGATCCTGAGTAACAATCTACGTGCAATAAACACACTCAGCATGATGTTGCATTGTCACTAACAGTTCAGTGGAGCACTCTATAAAATTGTAAAGAAAAAAGTTTCAGAGACAAACCTAGAAATTCCCATATACCAGAGTAATTTCTCATAAAATGGAGAATCAGTAGAACAGTCACAAACTGATGCAAAACCAAGAGGGAGGAAAAAAACCCACCACAACCTTCAACAAATCAAGACCAGGCTATGTTTTAAAACAACTCCTCCTGCAGAGTATGACCCCGCATTTAAAACAACCTTGTTACCTCACAAAATGAAGGCTACTATATTAATGTCTACAGTAGCCCCATAAAAGTCCTGAGAAAATGAAGGCAAGTACATGACTACTAGTTTCTACCAATTTACACACTACAGAAGATATGGCATTAGTATAACACAGGAGGCAACAGCAAAGCGTGATTTCTGCAGGCTTCTGTCTTACAGTTGAGTTAAATTCTTTGTAACTCAACAGAGAATTATCTGAACAATACACTACACTTTTTTTCCCTCAGAGAGTTTCTTACTCTTTTGATGGTGTTTCTTACCAAAACTTTTACAAGAAACTATGCTGTTGTAAGATTAAAAATTATTCCTCTCTAAAAGCCCACTCAGGAAAAAACAAGGTATAGAAATAAAAAGGTTTTACAATATTGAAAGGATACCAAAAGCTTCTACATTACGGACTGTGCTGTTCAGTCTGTCTGGTTTTAGGAGTTTTGGTTGTAGTTTTTGTTCATGTTGTTTTTATTAATTTTCTTAAGTGATCTGCAAGAGGATGAACAAATTTTGTCAGTGATGTAAGACTACCTGGCTTAGTCAAAGCTGCACTGGCTGCAAAGCGCCACGCAATGAAGACTGAATTGCTTAAAGTTACTATAGATACACTGTAGAACACACACACAAAACTCCCCACACACAACAAACACGACCCCCAGGCAAGCTCTGGGCATGCCAGAGATCATCACTTGTATCATGTGCTCTGCTGTGCTCTGAAAACAGCAGTTCAGTGGTCACCACCAAAAAAAGTAAATGAAACATCTGGAATTACTAGAAAGGGAACGGCTTGCTCTTTTTCATTCACACGATGTTCCTGTGTCATTCAATTCCCTATGTTATGGTAAACTGAAAGTTTCATGTAATCCCACCCAAACTAGAATCCAGCAGAATTTAGAACATAAGAGCAAAGAACAGCCTGGTCAGAGATATTGACCCAAAATCTTCATGAAGAAAATGTAGTCGGGACAGACTTGAGCTTAGAAAAGATGCAGCACAAAGAATTATTATATACTACACTATAACACACTATCATGAAACCACAAAATGGAGAGGGCCAGTTATTTCTCAGAATTATAACAAAGCCAGTTAGACAGCTGTGTAAAATAGCACCATTTTCTTAAAGGCGGGTATGAAACTTTGCTAGTAGATACCAGCCAAGGCAAAAGTTCAAAAATACAGTGAGCTTAAAAAACAAAAAAAAAATCTGTCCTGCCATGAATTTGCTAATTAACTTAAACACAAATAATTCAAACATCACTACCTTTCTGTCTACTAAAAAACTGTATCAAAAGTAAAAGAAAGAATGGAACTAATAATAATTTTTTAATTACATTATACTTCTCCTGCTTCTCAGAACTATTCCTCAGTTATTATTATCAGAACTATTCCTCAGCTACTTCCACAAACAGCAAAGTAGGTCCAGTAGACTTTGTCCCTACTCAGTACAGCTGTCCTCATGTTCCTAGATACAGCAGACATGCCCACCCAGTCAACATCCCTGTCTCATGATGCTAAAGAAGAAGATGGAGGAAATCAATCCATAACACAGAGTACATTAAGCTGGCTATACAGCAGCTGCTACAAAATGCATGTTAGCAAGTCAAGAAAAACAAAAAATAATTTCTGTTTTGATTTGAAAGTAGAGGATACTGTCAACAATTACAGGTAATTTTCAGAGAGAGGTATAAGGTCATGATGTCTCCAAGCAACATTGTGATAGTCAGGAGCAACAGATGTTGTTTTCAACAGTAAACAGGTTTGGAAAAACAGTACTGGAAGACTGCATCCATAGAACAGATATTCATAGGATCGCGACCTCAAATGAAGGAGCTACAAAAACAACAGAGGTCTAACTCTGAAGACAAGAATAAACATTGAACAATAAAGGAAAAAAAATAAAGGCAATATATAAAAATCCTTAAACTGTGTGGTACCAATTATCCTGCAATATTCACAGCAACATTGCATGTGGAGCACTAAGACTATTTTAAGTGTACTTACAAGCCAAAGTCAAACAGAAGCTTTTGAAAAATGCAATGAATTTATACAAATCTGTATTGCTATTTATTATATTTATTGAAAATAAAAAGGAAATATTACTGACTGGAAAGCACTGCTAATTTATCAGGGTTTATGGTTTGGAGTGGACAGTAGATGAATCACCATTTTGTCAGCACATACTGACAGAGGCTCATCACCAACAGACTCTACCAGTGCCAACAGTTACCATTATGAAATAAAAGAATTTCAGCTCAGAATTTTAAAGTTTCATGAGGAAATTGCAACTCCAATCCCTAAATAAAGCTGACAAATACTCAGTTTTTGCAAAGTCTCAGAATATCAAGGGCAAGTTGTGGCGAAACGAAATTACATGAACTTATGACTAAACAAAAATAATTCACAAGTTTTCTTCTTACTTGCAGTGAATCCATAAATGCCCACCTAAATAAAATGAACAGAAATCTCCCTAGGCAACAGATCTTCAACTGAATTACTGGACTCCTAACTTTTCCAGAAGTACCCTATAACTACTTTTTCCCTCTGTGAACCACTAGGGTATGTTCTTTTGGACCTCAGAATACTGGTTGCCTCTAAATGTATGAAAATTTAAATGTGAAACAAATTAGAAGCTGCTCTCTGAGAATACACAGAGATGTTCCTGCAACAATCATTATACAGAGACTGCCACAAATCAGGAAAAAATATGTCTAGCTCTTAACCGAAATCCTTGATTGGCAAGACCAAGATGTTTTCCTCATCAGTGGGGATGGCCAATACATCATTATTGTTCATGACCTGCACGTTAAGACCTCATCGCATTTGCAAATATATTAGCCACGTTTATTTCCTGCAGATCTTTCTCTCTGAAACTACCAAGCAACCAGAAACTATGCCCTGATACAAATCCCATGCTCAAGGATTCACAAGCTGGCTCCAGCCAGGTTACAACAGAGCGACCGTGCATCAGCGTGACGGAGCCTCCCGTAGGAAGTTTTCCTTGAGAGAATTACGAGCACAAAACTGATACAGCCACAGAGATAACCACGAATTGCTGCTATTGTCATCTTGTATAATTACCTCCAGTGCTGCTGCACACCCTCAGGTCTCCACCCAAAAGCAACCCCAAGCAAGAAGAGTATCTTGGAAGAAATAGTCACTGAGGCTTGTTATACCCTTAGCACCAAAGAACTTTTAAGCATTTTCCTACCTAGTGCACAGCACATCACAGAATCGTAGAATGGTTTGTGTTGGAAGAGCTAGTTCCAACCCCCCTGCCATGGGGCAGACACCTTCCACTAGAACAGGTTGTTCAATCTTTTGTTTTCATTAAAAACAGGTTATGATTCAGATACATTTACACACCATCAGACACACTGTGTCAAACTCTATGAGAAGGAATTAAAACCATTGTACAGTACTGAGAAAAGCAGGGAATCCACATTACAAAGTAAATATAATTTTGGTTTCATCCCTAGAGATTTTAAGGAGTTTATTTTACTGCTAAGTTGGTCCTTATGAAGAGAAAGGATATTCTCTTCGTAAGAATTTTTCTCCACCACAGAGAGGGCCAGACAAAGAAAGCTTTACCTGCAAACACTACTACTAAGCATAAGGCTAAGAATCACTGAGAAGAGCAGGAAATAATACAATATTCAAAACCACAGAGATATGACATTAAGTATAATCATTTAATTATAACTTGTATGTAAGTAATCTCAGTAATTTTTTTCCAGAGATACTAAAGAAGCTATTGTCCTTTAAAAAAAGAAAATAGGAATAAATATAAAGAACAACTGAAGAAATTCCAATACTATCCACTATAATCTCAAAAGTCTCTGGAGTTTAACTGATAAATGAAAATATTGTACTATTTCAGAGTAGGAGCTGATTGCATATCTTATATAAACAATCTTATGATCATGGAAAAACAGGGATTCAAAGCTGTGTTTAACTACCAACAAAGCCACATATTTTCGTTTGAGTATCCTGCAAACACAATGCAATACTAAACAAAACCCATTTTTTCCTGTACTTAACCTGAATGGTATCAGTCAAAAGTTCCATTGTTCAGTTGCCCTGTGACTATTTAACAACTTTATAGATTACAGATCCTATGACTTACTAGAATTTACTCTGCCACCATAGCTTTTTGGGTTTGAATCCCAGTGTACCTTTCTGTTTCTTCAGAAACTGTGAATGGACAAAATACTTAAAGGGTCCATCAGTTCATAATCCAAATTTATTTCTGATCTGCTTTCTTCCAGGTACACTGACACTGAGCCAAAAACTTGTTTCGCATTAAGTAAATATCTTTCAAAAAAAACACCACAAAAAAAACAACAACAAGCCACCAAACAAGAGTAAACAAGAACAAAGTTCCAAGACATACTGCTTAAAGGTTAGAAACTACTACTATTATTTCAAACACGACCAAGTCTTCAAGTTTGTTAAGATTAAAAATCTGTTGAATTTTGGTCTGTGTTTCAATTTCCTTGAGTAAAATACATTTTGTCAGTTTTTAAGTAACTTGGGCTTTTCTCCAGCACCCTATTATATTTTCAACATACTTTTAATACACTGGAAGCTCATGTCAATTTGTCATACACCAGATTAAAAAACCTGCCAATTTATGGTGACTGTAACCTTGGCTGTAACACCCAAGACCCTGCACTATCCCTTTTCTTGATGCCACTGCATCTTAAACTTCACATTAAAAACCTTGGTCTCTTCTTGCCTTCTAAGGCAAGTTCCCATCTCATGTGCACAACCTGCACTGCATTACAAGCAGTGCCATAACCGAGGTACAGCTTACAGGTTTGGGTTTTTTCCCATTGCTTTGAGATTGAGGTCCGGCATTCAGTGAGCAAAGGTTATGAACTTCAAGATTTAATTTTAATATGTAACTTTGAAACCCTTGAAGAAACTGGCATCCATCATCAGATTTTTGGTCAGTTCAGGAAATGGATCTGTGAACATAAATCAGATAAGAATAAAATGCATTTGAACTGCCACTTTTTTTTTAAAAGAAAAAACCTCAAAACCAAAACCCTGAATATGCTGGAGGTCATAAGGTGTTCCTGCTTTCCTTCCAAAACTGCAAGCTTTGAGTAATACGTACTCACGAATGGAAAATTCCTTTTCTGACACTGTACATTAGAGCTAGCTCTGCTGTTTTAAATGCCTAACTACTACATCATGATCCTTCTGCCTCAACTCACAGCCTAATCAGAAAGGGAAATAACACTCTGAATATCTCAGAAAGGAGACACATTTTTCTAGCGCTTTACTAAAATTTACTAAACTTTACTTTACTAAAATTTAATCAGCACCTGGACAACTATCATCAAACACTACAAAACATCCCCTAATCTTGCTAGACGCTCTTGTCATCAAAACTAAAGCTGGATGAGATGTTTTAGCTGCATGACTCACAGAGATAGAGAAAAAACAATGTGCTCTCTTGCGTACCAAAATTCACAGGATACTTTTTCAGGTCACAGTTTGTTATGTGTACTCTGGCTTTGAATTAAAAAAACCAGACTGATTAACTTCAAATACAACTACAAAAACATAAAAATCACTGCTCTTCCTGCAAGCTCTTGAGTTCCTGTTCATTTGTATTTAAATTTATGGTACAGAGAGTACAGACATCTTTTTGTTGCTCTTATTTACATATTACACCTTTCTAATAAAGTAGTATCTAAGCCATGGTTTTACAAAAATCATCGTGTCCTCATCTTACTCCAAGATCCATTTCAGTAATTAACCACAGGTGGTATTAACCACTTCACTAATCAAAGTTGTTCAATGCTTTCATTATGAGATCGTATTTTCTTTCAGTGGTTGATGAATTTGCCATACTTCAATTAGTTAGGCAGAAACTCTCCATTGAGCATGTAAAGCTCAAACATTGATTCTTGTTACATTTCAACTGGAAAATGGTTCACCAAGTTCCAGGAAACAAACAAAGAAATAAAATTTAAAAAATAAATCCTTATGTTAAGAAGTAAAACTGGCAACTACATTTAAGACACTATAGTGAGCCCTGCTTCAGGAAAAGGAGTAATCAGCATCCATGATGTCATGCCTTAGGTCACTTGACCTTTAAAAGTGCCCAGCTATTAGAAGTCTCAATCAACTGCAAGTCCTGAGAGAAGATCCCTCATGCTAAACATTTTGTAGGCTTGGGGCTTTAAAGGCAAAATGAGCTTTGGAGCTAGGGAAAGAAATAGCATAGTGAAAGAAACTGGGAAAGAAAGAAGATTTTGACTATTTAATTAAATCCAGAATCACTCATGTGGAGAACGATAAGGGAAAAAGACTTTTTGGGTAAGAAGAGGTAACACTCGAATGAGTTAAGGGAAATTCAGAAAACTCTGGGCCCAAGCACCAGAAAGAAAAAATTACAACACACCCCCTCCAGAACCTGGAGACCAAGTTCTTGAATCCAAACATTCCTTTGGCAAAGGAATGTCACCTAAACCCAGTGCACAAGGTACCTCAGTCACCTTCTAATGCTGACTCCCACAGGAAAATTAGTTTGGAAAATGCAGTTCAGCTGATAAAATTACATGGACATCACTAGGATGACACTTTTCTTTTGCCTTCTCTTAAAAAAAAAAGTAAGTAAAAGCAAAAAAATCCCCAAAGAATATAAAATGTAAAGTCCAAATCACTCTGTAAAATTATTTCAGACTTCTCTAATTAAGCGTTACACATACACAACCCTAGCCCACATTCCTTACAACCATACAGGATAACATGCTAATGCTAAATTTCATGGATAAATAGAATCATAGAATGGTTTGGTTTGGAAGAGACCTTAAAGATCATCTAGTTCCAAGCCCCCGGCCATGGGCAGGGACATCAATCACTAGACCACATCACTCAAAGACCCACCCAACCTGGCCTTGAACACTCCCAGGGATGGGGCATCCAGAGTTAACAGAGTTAAATCAGAAAAATAAAGAAAATTTCAGTGCAAAGTTCAAAAAAATTTTTAAAAAGCAGTAATTACTAGCAATATGGTATTAAAAAGTACACAACCAGTTTTATTTAGTATCATAACAAGATGCACATAAAAGTCTTCATAGAAATTTCCCAAGAACTCAGAAGAAAACTTGGTCATGAAAAACTGCAGCCAGTATCAATCAAATGTACCAGAAAATTCCAAGGTTTTAGGCCAAGAGGTACCTATAAGAGAGGCTGACCCAGCTATAATACGTCATGACTTAATTTAGTGCTGATTTAGAGAACATGCTCTCCTAGATAGTCAAATGTCAAGTATTTTTTGGTAGCAAAAAAATAAAACAAGTAAAGTAATTTTCTTTTTACTTTAACATTAATAATAGTTAATAATAGTTAATAATAGTCCATTTTGTCCTCAGAAGAGGGCCAAACACATTATAGATTCAAAATGTTTGTTAATGAAAACAGGAGATAAGCATTTTCAAATTATTTCCATACTTCAATTTAATTTTCACTGGAAGTCAGCTGGACTAAAGCCTGTAAGTCACTGCAGAGCATGTGACTGTATACCATGATGTTGCCACTCCCTGCTGCTCATCTCCACTCCCTCTAATCAGATAATTAAATTGCTCATGCAACATTTCCCCAGTCAGCTTCCAGCAAAATAAACCAGATTGCTAAAGACTGGATGTTTGCAGCACTGGATTTAAGGTGGAGCCTACACTAGCCCAACACCTTTAGGTTGAAATGCAGGGTGATTGTACCAATTGACACAATACAGACAGTAGCCTCCAATTACTGCTGGTAATGTGCAGACAAACTAAATTTTTTATTTTGTCTGTAGTTAGAAGAAAACATGTACATGCTCCCCCCATTCTGCCGAAACCTGTATGCTGTGTTATCACCTTAGACAATGATGAACCATAAATCATCATCAATCTTCATCACTGACAGTACCTTTCCATTATAGAGCTGTAAGTAGGTCGTAATCATCAGAAACTGAAGGGAATTCAAGTGGTCAGCAAGGATGCATTTTGGCTACAAAAATGTATTTCTTTATGAAGTTTTATTACCAACAAATGTTTCAAATGGCTGGTTGGCCTACTATATAAGTAGTCCACATTGTGGATTTTTTTGCCTCACACTCAGGTGCTGACTCACCTCACTCCATTCATCTCTTCTACTTTTCTGAAGCACCAAAAGCATCCATGCATTTTGGGTAGGTAGTGGGTTTAATTTTATAAACAGAGATCTAATGGTATGCTTCAGTACATTATTTACAATGAACACTGTAGATAAAACAATACTTTGTGCTTATGACTGCCATGAAGAAAAATTTACAGAATTGCATAGCTATAGCCTTTTGACACAACTCTGTGTACCCCAAGGGTTTTCAAATATTTGTGTTCTGGGTCTTACTAGAGTAAGACTATAAAGTCTTTGTCACTGTAATATTTCAGCCCTTCTGCATCAGGTCTGTTTCATGAGAAACAGACCTCTGTGAAATACTATTAGTTCTATTCATTACCAGAGGCAAAGCTGACATACAATGCCACAGAGGTACAGAAGCAACCCACGGCAAAAGAGGTAATTAATTTACTAGATCTCCCAATTTTCAGTGCACTAAATGTCCAATTCCTTGCTTTGATAGGGTTCTGTGTTGAAGCTTTGCTAACCCAGACCCGGCTTCAAGGAAGCAAACCACCACCGAAGAGCCACATGCATCTTCACTTGCATATTCTAATCACCGGCACCTTTGACATTACAGGTCACAGCTACGATATTTGTTAAGATGACGATTTCCTGAATCAGACAGAAGAAATTCAGTTGAGCAACAGAAGACTTGTCTTACACCCCTCCCTAACAAGAGACTGAGTAATCACAGAAACTCCTCAGGTCTCCAAGGTGTCAGAAAGGCACAGCCCTACTCCCTGGTTGTGACAGCAGTCTTCCCCAGCAGTCAGGAAAAACATCAAGTTCCCAGAAGGTAAAGAGTGTAGGAAAAAACTTACTTTACTAATATATCACTGTAGTTTGTATTTTATAAGCAGGGGAGCAAATTGTTCAGTGTTACCTTTTACAAAATAGGATAAAGGGAAAAGAATAAGAAGTACAAAAGTTCTTATAAATACTAAGAATACATAGTTTAAAGGGGAAAAAATTACCTTGGAACTTAAAAGTTGTGTTCTACCAATTTTTTGAAATTTAGAAGAAGCATTATGACATTAGAGTTCCATTTAATAGAATTCAGTATTTATATCATATCTTCCAGCCTCAGAACAAGACACTTTAATTTTATAGGAGCTTTTCTATTTAGAAATAAAGGCACTTGACCAAAATACTCATGTAAGAAACAGATTACAAACTGTATATAAAAGCTGTTTTTTAAAGTATACAGTTCTCTTAAATCTTGAATTAACTACTCTAAACATTAATTATGTTTAACAGATACATAAGGCTTCAAGTTTTCCCTGTTATCCAAAAATTCTTTCCACGTATAAACACCCAATAAACCACTACTTTATGTCAACATGGTATGTTTGCATCTTTCTTTTACTTGAAAGAATGGCTGTGAAATGGATGTTTTGCTATTCCATTTAAAAAAAAGGAGACAACTGCAAATGCTTTTGCCGAAAATCTAATGTTCTGCTTTCTTCTGGGTCAACAAAATATGTATCTGTAGAGAAAATAAAGCAATTTACAATACTGTAATTACTGCATTATCCAGAATCCAAATAGTCATCAGGAGTTGGATAATTCACTACATCAGATATCAGCCAGCTAGACACCCACAAACCCATTTTTGCATGTAATTTGTTTAAGAAAATTAACACGGTGATGACTAACTGACACTGTGTAGGAAGCATTTCACTTCCTTTGCCATTAAATCATGTTTCTATGATACTATCCTGAAATAGTAGAGTATTTTACTGAAAAATACAGAGCTTCCAAGTAAAGTATTGCTCTCCCCAAACAGTAATTTTTTACAGTATTCACTGAACCAAATCAGAAGCTTATTTCCTAAAGAACGCTGACTAGTTTATATGTACTCGGGAAACCGGGAGACACTGCTTTATTTCATAATTTATGTTGGAAGCTTTCAAAGCAACTGTGTAACTAAATATGTTTTATCTCAAGAGATAAAAAAAAATCCAAAATAATCTGTTTGTATAGCTTCGTGAAGGTTTTTTGAGAACAAGCACATTTTTACTGAAAAGTACTGAAACAGCAATTTCAAGTAGAGCAGTAGGTACCTGTGCATCACTTCTAAACGCATTTACTGTACTTTCATGCTCCCCATTGTCAGACCCCTCTCTCCTTCAGCTATCCAGACTTGACTGCAAGTCCATTACAGAGAGAATATAATACAAGGACTGAGGACAAAGAACTTGTTACTCTAAAATTAAAAAGTCTGGACATTTTAAAAAGCTCTGGGTATTTTTTCAATTAAGTTTCATTAATACATGGATCTTTTTCCATTAAAAAAAAAAACCCAAACAATCAAATCACAATTTAGAATGAAGTTCATGAATTTCCATTATTTAAAAAAAAAAGCTGTCTTTGTCTCAGTAGGTTATGCTACAGTTTCCATAAAACCAAACTGAATTCACCTTCACACACCAGCAAAAGCATTCTTAGACTCTCTGCCAAACTGCTCAGTGATAACTCTAAGAGATGTCTCTCTGCTGTTATCAGAACATTAAACACTCTATTGTTGTAGATGACACAAATGCACAGCAAAATTCTAGATTATTTTCTGTACTGTGAGTACAGAAATGGTCTCGATCTTAGAAACATGATGGACAGAACAGCAAAGAGCCTGGAGCTCCAATAAGGCCCCCTACAATCACAACAAGAACATCCTTGATCATGATCCATTTTCCTTCTGAAAGGTCATTCACCTAGAGAAACGACTGCAAGAATGGATGAACCTCCACTGTTACCAGCTATGCAAAGGGATACAGCCTCTCAAGCACTGCAGTACATTTCCCTACGTTACCTATTTCTAGCTTTCAGACACTCAGATTTGCTCCACCCTTTCTTGTACCACCTTGAAAAACAGGCCAATCTTCATCTTTAAAAAACCCCTCATTACTAAGTACAGTTCTTCAGAAAATCTCTGTCTAAGAAACATGACAATGTATTCCCTAGCTCATATATCAGTTAATAGATGTTGCTAAGTAAGTAAGAGGAATTTAAACATTTCAAATAATCTAACAATTCAGAAATGAACATATTTAAATGGGGAGAAAGCAGGGCTGGTGGCAGAGGGGAAGTCTTCCTTTCTATATGGGATGAGGTAGGAGAAGTACAGGGACAGGATGTGAGTCATTCCCCTCAGTGTCAATGCTACTGAGCTTTTGACTACACAGCTCAAAGGTTTCAGCAGATTTTGGCATTTCATCAGGGTTTGGAGGAACTTTGAAATAACCACCTCTTTTCTATCATCAAACGCTCAGGTCCATCTGTTTCTACTCTAAGAGCCAATCCAAGAACTGTGTACCTGACAAAAGCTATTCGGTTTCTCAAAGCCGCAATTTGCTGCATTTCCAGCATTTACCAGCAAGTCGGCTCTTTCTGCCTGGGGGAGTCCAGCACACCACAATGACCTTCAGATACCCACAAAGGCCACTAAAAAGACCCCTCAAAAGTCTGTTGTGTTATGCGGCAGATGCCATTTTCTTATCTGCAATAAGAGATCCGTGATTACCAAAAATGCTCTGAATTAATCAGAGACTCAACATTAGTACTGTATTAATTTATGGAGAGGGGAAAGAACTTCTAAGTTCATAAATGTTGTTGTCCTTGGTGGGTTACAACTCTCCCCTGATCAGCTTGATAAACTGAAAAGCTATGCTCAGAAAAAATCAGAGAAAAATTTTAAAAAATATTATAGGTATAGGCGCACACACACTGCAAATACAGAGACAATAATCTTGCTCACTAATATTTTATCTTACTACAAGTACCCATGCAAGCATCATGGTATGTCTTGAGGAACCATGGGTTTCCTCAGCTTCTCACACAGTTGACAGCAAATGGGAGGCACCTTCAGAAAGCAATTCAGAGCACTTAAGTTCTGTCTAATTTAAATACTACAAAACACTTTTCAAAGCTATCTCCTTCTATTAAACATTCATCTTAAACCTGCATGAACACCAGCGGAAGTCTGCTGCTTGGCAAAACATTTATGGAGGGTACAAGCACATTCAGAAATCCATTAAGCCGATTTTTGAAAACTGATTCCTGACCAAAACTTTGTAGACTATTCCTGTCACTGAATGAACGCATTTTAACACAAAACATTCACTTATCCATTCCATAAACCTTACATTCCTTCTTGCTTGTATATGACCATATCTGTGAAGTCAGAAGTAGTACAAAAATTACAACTCCCAATTAATTCCCCACAGAGCAGCGATAATGAGGAGATGAGGAGACCACAGCATACCTCCTGCATAACCTTTAAGAAACTGAAAATACGTGGAATTAGAAAACTTCCAAGATTGTTTCTTATAGGCAAACACATCCCCCCCCAAATAAAAACCAAGCCCAAACCCAAAAGTCCAGAATTATGTTAAGTTTTATAGAGGCATCAGTATCAAATAGGTTCAAAACAGACAGCCAAAAGCAAGTCCTCATAGATTAAATGAAGTCTCAGTACAATTGCATCAATTTTTACTTTATCTGTGAAAATCTTCATGCACTGTATCTCTTAAATGCACAGCAAGTAAAAAATCTCCTTAATATCTAGGACCTGTCTCAAACTTCTTAACAAACTGACCCACAGAACTAGGTCCATATACATATTAGGTATTCTATGTACAGATTACAAATGCATAGGAAGACTAAACACAAATGGCTTGAGAAGAAAGAAGCTCACATGTAATAAAATATTGGCTTTGTTACTACTAAACAGTTGTTTCCTCTAATCTATTCATGACCACATTTCACTTCCCATTTACCTTATTCTTTCCACATTCCCATACTTTAAATACTCATTAAGCAGGAGAACATACAATGAATCGAGGTCTGCAGATAAAAATAAGTACAGTCTATTGAGTAACTCAGTAAAGCATATGTAGCATATGCATAAACACCACACATACCCACACTGTTTTTCCTCTTAAAAAAGAAACAAACAAAACCATAAACATGATGGATATCTAGATAATAAATTGCATTACTGGCAAACCTCTGACAACAGCAAGCAGTAACTAGAGGTGTCTTGCAAATCTCTTATTTTCAGGCTAATGTCTATGATAGCATCCAAAATTCATACTGAAAAGTACAAACTAACATATGCATGAACTAACAACCTGAGAAGTTTAAATTGTCCTTTAAACAGACCAAACTAATAAACATTCAAACAGTCAATCCAGCTGTCTCACTCCTATTGCAGTAAGTACTCCCACAAAACACACCAATTCCATTGGCAGACTCCACAGACATGAATGATTTTGTTTGTGTTTTCTTTTAAACTAAAAAATCATGATAAATTTGACAGTTTTTGCCCAAGTAGCTGAAAGAGGGAAATGCAGAGGAGATAAAAAACAACAATTTGGAAGCAATCAGTATTTCCAAAAGTTAGAAGTTTGCTTGTAAGGAAGGTTCTTACTTCTGATTTTAAACAGGAGCATTCTGAGTCCTCTGGAAGATTTTTCTCCTGAAATGTAGTGTGACATGCACAAAGGAAGACTGCAATTTCAGTACTGCAAGCACACACACCATTAAACCCCACTCTCACACTGTTGACTGCTAAGCAGGTAACTCAACCAACTTGAGACTTGTGGAGTCACAAGCCTTTAACCCATCCTTTCAACTCCTTACACAGTTTTTAGATCACATGTGGCAACATCCAAGATAACTTTTAAATGCAATTTCCAAAAGTGGTGCCATTTCCACTGTTAAAGCTCTTGCAAAAACAAACAAACAAAAAAACCACCTGCAAACCCAACTGCTCAAGCTTCAGACTTCCACAGCCAGATCATTTACACCACATAAGAGGGTGGTGGGCTCCATTCTGCTAGTAAATTAACAGTCATAATAAAGAGGTCATTCAACAGCATCAAAGCACTAAAATTGAGAGCATTCCCTTCACCAATTAGCTTACCAAATTAAAAGTATTAAGATCTTCCTGCATCAAAGCAAGCCAACTCCTCTCTTCCAGTAACAGAAACCTGGGATCTAACAACCAGACTACAAGGGAAACACCACTCAGAACAGTTTCTACAGCATTGAAAAAAGCCCAATTTTTAATATTTTTGGCAGGGGAAAAAAAAATAGCTACATGATACTATTTCAAGCCTAAAACATTCATTTTAATGTATACACATTTCCTAATATTTCTCAACTACCAAATTTAACAACACAAAGAAGTCCAACTCAGACTATAAGCCACTCTTGCAAGATAAAAAGCTGAATAAAGGTTTCAAAAGAAACACAGAATGTGATCTGATACATTCTTTCAAAATTGCTCATTAATATGCTTGCTAAAGTTCTGGCCCATATAGGTCAGTAATTTTGCCTGGGTTTGATGTCCAAGAGAATATAAATAGGAAACAAAATAGAATGAATAATCCTCCATGTATTATCTTTCTAGAACTGAAGGAAGTGAATAAAATTTGTTTGGATATAGAGACCTAGACTAGAATTCTTTCTTGGCCACAGTACAATGCCTCCTTAGACCTTATAAATCAGCTCTTTACACGAATGGCTGCATTTAAGTCGAAGCGGTTGGGAATTTCACAGGATTACTGCTAAATGCTGGTTTTCTGGATATCAAGCTGCACAGCCAAGTTTAAGAACTGTTAATATCTACAAACAGTGCAGCTCACCTCAAACACCTAACTTGAGGGAAGAAACTGGTATTTCTGTTTATGTCTTTTTTATTGGTTGTTTGTATACAGCACCATTAAAGCTCTTTTTCCACCCTAAATATTGTTGCAGTATGGCAATGCAAGTAATTGCATTTATTTACACATTAAAGAATAAAGAATTAGCTAACTAAACCAGTAATCACTTACTACTGAAATAATAAGTTAATACAAGTCACATGGAGAAGTCTTACAGCCAATTAACAGAGAAGCATTTCTTTATACAATTTAAATGATTGTTAGGTTAAATAAATTACAATTGACACCGAACCATAGACAGGAGCACATTAGGAAAGCACAGTAGAATAAAGAAAATAAAAGTTCTGAGTCTGTCTGATACTCCTTCTTTTAAAAAGACAGCACCTCTAGCTGGGGCATGAATTCAGTACTGAATCAGGAAACAAAAACTCTATCTACTAAATCAACAACAAAACTTCTTGCAACAGTCCAGGTTTCACTTGGAAATCTTGCTGAAATACCAGCCAAGCCCAGCCTTGATTAGACTGCAATGACATCATAGCTTGAGGAGGTATAGCTGTAGGATCTTGTAAAGATGATACTAAAGAGAAATTTATTTAAATGATACAGCAATCTTTCTTGAAATGCATAAATGAGAATGTTCTCATATTTATTAAAGTAATATGGATAAAGCTGACTGCACAACAACTTCAGAGTTCCTAAGGATATTGCTAGTACAGGAAGTGAAATGACTTTCTATCCACCACCCACAATCAGTAGTATGATTGACATTGCAAGCTGGGCATCGCAGATAAGAGCACTTCTAAAGTAAAAGTAATCAAGATAATGCAGCTATGGGAGATTTTCACGAGAGTCACGCTTGAGCACTCTGACTTTTCATTTTCATTATTTCCAGTAAGATCTCCCTCTTCAGATGTTGTTTCTTTAAAAAAGAGGAAAATACAAACTGAGGTTTGTGAGACTTCTAATTAATGTCCTCAAAGTTCTCATTTCACCTTCTGTTGAAATATACATGCTGTTATAAAAAGCAAGTCCTTTCTTTCAAGATGTCAAATTAGGCAAGAACAAGCTGCCTTTGGGCAATTTTTTTTTTGGAATGTTATCACACATGCAGAGATCAGAAAAAAATGTAAAGCATTTCTTTAAAGGGACATTAAAAAACAGTGGTATGCAACACAGTGACAATGCTAAAAGACTTTTTTCTTAAATATTAGCAACACCATTTGCACTTGGGTGGGGCAAGTTTTAGAAGACCAGCTATGTTTAAAGATCAAACAAGCTGTATCATGCACCGTTTTTCTCTGTACCTATTGCAGCAATAATAAAAAGGGCAAGGGAAAAAAAATAAAATAGAAAGGCTTGCGTCTGGCAGGTGAACTTGATACTCTGCCTACCTGGTTCTATTTCTGGACTATTTCTCCAAGTCTTGTTTCAGTTACAGAAAGAAATGCTACCGTGCAATGGGGAAGCCTGCCCACGCTGCAAGGGCTGGGCCCACTGCTGGGCACCAGCAGCGTGACTGTGCACTGACCTCTCCCGCGGCAAAGCACTTCCCTCACAGCATCAATCATGGAATGGCTTGGTTGGAAGGGACCTTTAAAGGTCATCCAGTGCAACCCCGCTGCAATGAGCAGAGACAAAACTCCAGCAGCTGAGCACACGCTTACACCCTTGGTAAGGCTGGACACATTTTCTCCTCTTTAGCCTGCCTTCCCTTCTCTGATTATTGGCAATTTGGTGGATCAAAAGACAGTCTTGTTTTAACTGACTTGATTTCCAGCTAAAAAATTCCCAAATAGTATTTGCAGCTAGTATTTGCCCTAGACTCTCCCTATGATACCTGAAATAAAAAATTACCCTTCCTATCAGCAAGTGAAATAGCCACACAACCAGAGAAACGAAGAAGTGCTGAAAAGTGAACAACATACACATTTCCTCATGAATTTTTCAATTACAGTATTTTCTGGTGCTTCTTCTCTGGCAGTTGTCACATATACGCCAGGGAAAGCGGGAAATATTTACAAACACAGACTTCCCAGCATTTACATAAAGGTGCAACTTTCTTCAAAGGCTGATCTTGCTTTTGAGACTGTAAAAACAGAGACAGGCAGAATTTCAGAAATCCCCCTTAAGCAGTTGCTATCTGAGACTCCATTCACACCTTGTCACATTCCTCTCAGAGTTGACAGTTGTCATCATCCACCCTCACTTCCCCAAAGATGCTCTGGACTAGAGTGAGACAGAGCTTCATAGCCAGCTCGGGCTTAAGCACAGTTTGAATCCACAAAAACAGGAGTTTTTCCACAGGTGTTGTGAAGGATTTAGTCCACTGGGTTTTCCAGGGTCTCCCACTGACCAGTCATCAGTCTACCTGAGAAGGAAGGACACGCACCACAGAGAGAGAAGCACAGGTTAAATGGCATCTCCTCATCCATGGCAGCCCAGTAATCCCCATTCAGGAACAGGGTAACTGAAGTACAGGGCTCTCTTCAGCTGAGAAAAACTTTACATCTCCTGTAAAGAGGGACTGTTTTAACCACTCGGTATTAAACTGTTCTTCCAAGTAGCTTTCCTTTCCACCACTAGAAGGAGTACAGTAAAAAAACAAAACACCACGATCGGTGGACCAAATCAAGATAGAAAATTTTGCAGCTAAAGAACTGTAGTCCTGGGCACACAAGTTCCAGTCCCTGGTTTCAAGACTAGTTTTATATCGCTGTATCCAACAATGGCAAATTTGTGTGGAAAATATACTCTAAAATTTAAACCCAAGGACCCAGGTTCTCTCTTATTCCAAGGTCTGTATGGATGGACCCAGATTTCTCTTCCACACAGCAGCACAGCTGTTCCACTTAATTATTCCCTTGCAACAAACCCAGTTTAAAAGGTTCCCAAGCACAGACACTTCTCTCCACATACCACAGCCACATCCTCATGCCACAAATACTTAAGCCTGTTACTTAATACCTAGGTAACATTCTGAATAAGTATCACTGATCAGTCTTTAGATGTAGCACTTATTGGCCATTACCAGAAAGGTGGAACTATTTGAACTGGCACTTAATAGCTAGTACATACACAGTAAAATAGCTCTTTTCTCCTTTCCTCAAATGCTCCCAGGTTTGCTAGTCTGTAATTCAGGACACTGGTAAGTGGCCAACAGTCTTGCAGTAATTTTTCAGCATATACATCTGACACTGACTGTTGTTCCTTGAAAAACAGCAGTAGGGGAAGTGATCTAGAAACAGATGGTTTGAAAAGTCCTCACTTGGAAAGTTCGTAACACAGTTGTTTCAAGGGTGGGTGAAGGGAACCAACTAGAAAACTCACTACAAAATCAGCTGAAAAATAAGATTAGTATCATTTCTGCCATGGATAAAACAGGACTTGTTGACCTCTAACACTCTCTGGCACTTTCAAAATGGGAACAGGCAGAGTCCAGAGGACTTGTAGACAAAAGCATATATATAACTTTCTGACAGATCTTGAGCAAAATGTGCTTTGCTAATGTGACTTTTTTCCACTACAACATATGGATCTATTTTAATGTGCTTTCACTGTGTAACATGAAAGCTGTCTTAACTGCAAAACCCAACAATTACTGAGAATGGGGGCTCTTAAGTCAAAACACATCCAGATGAAAAACATTTTCTAGAAAACGTGATGCATTTCTTTAACTCATGTCCAATACATTGAGATTAAAGCTGTGAGTAGACAAGGACTAAACAAAACAAAAAAAAAAACAAAAAAAAACACCACCAAAAAAAAACCAAACAAAAAAAATCACAGCCAAAAAAAACCCCAAAAACCCCAAAAAACCCCAACCAACCAAACAAAAAAAAAACCCAAACAAAACAAACAAAAAGAAACCAAAAGAGAAAATAAGGCAACCAGAAAGTGCATATATACCCGAGCACGTCCCCCTCCCCCGTCTTCGGTGCATGGATTTGGTCACTATCCACAAGACCTTTTTGTTTAAGCAAAGAGGGACAAACGAAAGGCTATCCTAATTACTTAGAATTTGCAAGTGCAACGGCAGCGGAGAAAACTCAGCCTCGGAGCCGGGAGTTCCATTCCCCATACCCTCCTGCGCGAGGAGCCCGCAGGGAAAAGAGGGAGGGAACAGCCCAGCAGAGGGTTTCGGGTCCCCCAGCCAGTTACCAGCGCCCACAACGACGGCGCCGGCTTTTTACTGGGGCGTGCGAGCGGCCAGAAGCGCCAGCCGGGCTGCCTGCACCCAGCAACCTGTTGCCCCTAGAGCTGCAGGAATGAGCCCCGCACCCTCCGGTACCGCTCCCCGGGCGCTGGCGGCGGCCGTGGGGCCCCCGAGCACCCCCAGAGGGAGCCGGCCGGGCGGCACCTGCGCTGGGCGCGCTGCCCCGCGGTACCTGCGCCCCGGGCGGCGGGCAGGCGGCGCGGCCAGGCTGTCACCGCCGCGGGCACGGC